>PVKS010015390.1:14051-46164 GCA_004027875.1 Aplodontia rufa | reverse complement strand
TCCCCTCCTTCCCCTCCTTCTACTCCTTCTCCTCCTTCTTCTCCTTCTCCTTCTTCTTCCTTTCTTTCTTTTTTTGTACCAGGGTTTGAACTCAGAGGCAGTTAACCACTGAGCCTCATCTCCAGCCATTTTCATTTTTTATATTTAGACAGAGTCTCACTAAGTTGCTGAGGCTGGCTTTGAACTTTTCATCCTCCTGCCTCAGCGTCCCAAGTTGCTGGTATTACAGGTGGGCACCACTGTGCCCAGCTCCCTCAATGTACTATTTTTAGTTTATTGAGGAGTTGTGTTGCTGTACAATCATAAATGTGTATGTAGTAACAATATATGTTCCTGATCCTAATCCAGAATCACCCCACATCACCCACACCCCAGTCTCTTGACTCTACTTCAATATAGTTCTTAAAGGGTATCTATCAAGATTTTAAGCCAGCTAGTATTTATTCACTTCTCTTTGTATGAACAGAGTCTGTTTCCCACTTTAGAGATTGGAACTGCCAGATGCTACTTCCACAGCCTCCCTGCAATGAGGGCACACAGGTGACCCACGCTCACACATTCAGTTCCTACCCAAGAACTTGATACAGAAACTAGTGACCAAGACTGGATTTGAGAGTGGCTGTAGCAATTGGGTAGAGCCAGATTGCAGAGGCAGGAAGAGTAGTGGTTCTTGGCAACACTGGGATTTCCAAGAATAAGAGTCAAGGCTGTGTCCAGAGGTAGCCTCAGTCATGTCCGGAGGTCTTCAAGGGACCAGCAGTGGGCATTGCAATTTGGCATTGTTTCTGGGTGCACAACTTTCCAACCTGCTTCTCCAGGCCCCTCTCAGATTTTATGAGCTCTCCAATATCCTTTTATAAATTATTTTATGAGTTAAAATCATCAGTGTTGTTTTTTATCACTTACCATCAAGAAACTTGATTGAGACTTGATTGATAATCAAATGAAAAATGTAAAAAAAATTGCATGACAAGAGATGCATGGCTTTATAATTTTGTGGATATTGCCTTCACGGTGGTTAAAATCTTTAAAACATTTCACATCACTCCCTCCTTCACTTAGGTCTCTGCTTAATTGGATGGTCCTTAAGAGGATGAAGAATTATGTTAGACTTCCCCTCTCTGAGGATCTGGCTGAATGTGCTGGGAGAGGGTGGGTGGATGGGGAGGTGAGAAACACAAAAGATCCTTCCTGTCAAGTTTATTTATTTATTTTTCAATCTTGTTTTAGATTTTTTTTTTTTTTTTTTGAGAGAAGGGGACAGAGTGAGAGAGAGTCAACTTTATTTTTTATTTTTTCATTTGGGTCTTGTTTTTCTGACACTTCGTTGTGTATGTGGTGCTGGGGTTTGAACCAGGTCCTTGTGCATGCCAGGCAAGCACTGAAACCACTGAGCGACTGCTTCAGCCCCTGTCAAGTTTATTTATTGACCACTTTCTCTTGAATGTGTGACGATTCTGCCCTTCATGGGTTTTGGAAAATGAAAACAATTGCATTTTGAAACAGAAAGGAGGGTTTAGTACATGGAACTGTGGTGTTGCCCTGAATGTAACAGGTGGCCTCCAGCCCTGAGACCTGCGGCTCTTGGCTCCTGAAATTCCTTTACTCTATTAAATGAAGATGTTCTCACATCTCTGCTTGTTTCTGGGCGCCTGGTCAAGCTGAGGGGAGATCCTGTGTTACTCTCCGTGAAATCACACGTAGGTTGAGTAGATTTAGACGAATCCAGTTGCTGCAGAGTTCCAGCCTAGCGTTCAGAGACCACCACGGCTTATAGATAAGCAGAATCCTGGATGAGCGTGGTACTATGGACAGCACCAAGCAGCCCCAAAGGGGAACAACATTGCAGTGGTTAAGTAGATGCTTCCACCGGCCGGGACAGGACCACGTGACCACTCCTGGAGTGGGCAGTTGAGGCCAGCACCCCCCATGTTACTTGGCTTGAGAGCTGAGATAAGGTGGATGGTCTCCTCACAAGAGTCTAAAACAGCCGGAAGCCACAGATGTCCACCACTTAATCAAGACGATTTGGGAAGAGCTCTGAATTGAGTTGTGGCTCCTCTTAGCTCTCCAGGAACTGCACGTCTCCATCTTCTGTTAGGACTGGTGCAGTCTGACCCATAGACCATCCCTGGGCCCTGGTGCTAAAACACAAAGCAGGAAAGCATGTTGATGTTGGAGCGATCTCATATGCTAGATGCCCCAAACATGAGGCCCTCCTCATCGATGCAGACGTAGACAGCAGGATGAGAGTGAGCACATACCCTGTAGTTAAAGCACAGACGTCGCGGCCTGAGAGGTCCTCCCTGACACGCTGTTTGAAGTGACCCTCCCACTGCCATGTCTTCATCCTCATTTCCTGCATGTCATTCATCAGAAGCTATAATAATCACATTATACACTTGAGTACTTGCTAATCATGTTGTTTCCTACGTTAGAATCTAATCAGAATAAAAGTATGCTTGTTTATTTTGTCCACAGCTAATATACCCAGTCTAAGAATAGTGCCGGTCGTGTAGTGAATGTGAGGCAAATATTTTTTGATTACAAGAATCAGTGGGAACTCCTGGGTCACATCCTAGCAGTTAGCCTGGGAGAGCCCGAAGCATTTAGAGTTAAATAAGCTTCTCTCAGGGGCTGGAGCAGTGGCTTGGCGTATTCAGCTCTTGCCTGGCACGCAAGAGGACCCAGGTTCAAACCCCAGCACCATGTACGCAACAAAGTGTCTGAACGAAAGCCACGTGAAAAACTAAATAAAATTGCTTCTCTCTCTCTCTATCTCTGTCTTTCTCTTTCACTGACCTTCTCTCTTTAAAAAAAAAAAAAGTGTCTCCCAATTGTTGTCCTCCATGGTCTTTGGAGATATTGAAAAATAATAATTTTATGAAAATGGTGTCTTCCTATAAAATATAAGGGGCCCATAATTTGCAAAGGTCAGCTCTTGGATTTCTCTGGACACAAGAAGCCCCCACAGATGCTATGCCCTATGTTTGACTTCCTGCAGATCTCTCTGTTCTTAGAGCTGCTGTCTCGTTGTGTCCTCAAGAGGCACTGGGCACAGCTGGCTCCGGAGGAGAAAAGCACACAGATTTGTTAGCGATTTTTTCTTTCTTTTTTTTTTAAATCTCCCTACCAGACTGTGAGATGCCAGAGGGCAAGGGCTGGTTTCTAGTCACTGCCGTGGCCCCCCACGACACCCAGCGCCGTGTTTTATGCATGGCTGTTAGTTGGCTTGAAATAAATACAGCGTTTAACTAAATTTCTAAATTCCTCCATCTGCTACAGTGACCTAAAACTTGACAACGTGATGCTGGATTCCGAGGGGCACATCAAGATTGCTGACTTTGGCATGTGTAAGGAAAACATCTGGGACGGGGTGACAACCAAGACCTTCTGTGGCACTCCAGACTACATTGCCCCTGAGGTGAGAGCTGAGGGGACCCTTCGTGCATGTAGGCCTTGTAACTATGCCCCCTCCTGACCTCTTGATGGCCATGTGAGGGCGGGGAAAGGTCAACGGTGGTCCCTGGCAAGTGAACCCCAGGCTTGCCCTTACCCTGTACTCTCAGTTGTTCCTGTGAGATCTCATATGCAAATTAACTCAGCACACATCCTGGAGCTCAGGCCCAAAAGCCATCAAGGTTTAGAAGAAAAGTTAAATAAAACACGAAAGAATCAACAACACACATCAGTAGGATTCTTTGTCAAGCTGCTGTGGGTCTTGGCCATATGATACCTCCTAATTATGACATTGAAATGTTTGTTGAGCCAGCGAGAGACACAGAGAGAGCAGATTCCCTGGGCTCACATATGACACAGGGCTGTGTACTGTGGGTAGTTGACATAAACCCTGGGCGACCCCAGGCTTTTCTCCCCGAGATGAAGATTTAATGCAAGGGTGAGGATTTATTTATAGTGCCTCCCTTCTCCTCCCAAAGGACGTGGTCAGTGAATGGATTTTCCCAGCATGACAAGGCACAATGATTCGTGCCAGGCGACCCCTTTTCTTTTTTCTCTGGCTTGCTGCTTGGAAAACTGGCATGCTACAATCTGTTGCTGGATTTTTATTTTTCTATTTTTATCTTTATTTTTTATATTTATTTATTTATTTATTTTTTTAGGAAAGGAAGTAAGGATGTAGCACAGAGTCTCAGATGAATACCTCTTCTTTCTGACTGCCAGTCACTTGATGTGTTAACAGCGATGTTAGCAATCCCTGCGTAATTAAATAAATGATATAAAATTTAAAACCTGCAAGGTCTGATGCCAAAGCGGTTCCTTTCATAAGAACCTAATTTGCAAACACCACACACGTGTGCATGGGTGTGCACACATGCATGCACACAGACATGCTTCAGCGCGCACACACACACACACAGGAGTTGTGCTCAAAATCCTTCTTTCATCCCTGCATTATTTGTTCATCATGAAAGACAGGAAATGTCGACTCCACATAGGGTGATTCGATAGAATGTGCTTCCTTCATGTTGGGAGATCCTGTACAGCTGTAGGAAGATCAGACCACCTCTGAGCACACGCAGGATATATCTGCTGATCTGCTGCATGTGCTAGCATAAGCAAGGTCCCTCCCTAAGGGTATAGACAACTCACTATGATTTATTCATAGTATAAAATACTACTAGGCACTGATTCAAAAAGAGTGAGATATACATGTAGATACAGAAATATCTTAACAACATACTCTCTTTTTTTCAGAGAGAGGGACAGTGAGAGAGAGAGAGAGAGAGAAACAATTTTTATTTAGTTTTCCACGTGCCTTTTGTGGCTCTGAGACTTCGTTGGGTACGTGGTGCTGGGGTTTGAACTTGTGTTCTCGAGCATGCCAGGCAAAACCCCAGAGCCACCGCTCTAGCCCCAACAACATACCCTTAAGAGAGAAAAAAACCAGCTACAGAGTGAGGAATCCAATATTATGTCATTTGTGGACAATGACTTAACACGCAGAGCCATGTGTGTGCTTTCTGAGAATGTAGAAACGCATGCTAAGGCCTGGGACATCTAGAAGGTTATAGGTTGGTTTTATAACATTGATGACCTCAGAGAATAAACATGGTAAAGGGAAATTTTGACCCATCTGTATACCACTTACATTTGCTACAAGGGAAATGAATCTGTGTATTACTTGAGTAATAACAAGGTAATCTTTTTCTAAATTAATTCTTTTTTTTTGTACTAGGGATCAAACCCAGGGGTGTTCAGCCTCAGAGCCACATCCCCAGCCCTTTTTCATATTTTATTTTGAGATAGGGATTCACTAAATTGTTTAGGACCTCACTAAGTTGCTGAGGCTGGCTGTGAACTTGGGATCCTCCTGCCTCAGCCTCCCGAGTCACTGGGATTACAGATGTGCACCACTGTGCCAAGCTTAAAATTAATTCTTTATTAGGACCTAGTAGGGTTTTCTCTGTGTGGCATCCTTCCATCTGTTAGCATTTTTTTAATTAATGGGGACATCCTGACGCAATCTGTGGCAATGAGTTTGATGGTTTCTGGTCCCCAGCACCAGCCTGTTTTTAGGTTACATCTTTTAGCTAGAAGTGATAATGGCAGTTTGAATTGAGCGAGGTATCTAGTGGCTGATGCAACTGAAAAGTTCAGGAGTGGACCTGGAAGGATGCAGGGGTTCAAATGATGTGTGGGTTCCTTTATCACCTTCCCTCTGCCTTATCCCCACCAGATTTCCCCTCTGCATTTGGTGACCCCTGCAGCTTCTAGACTTGCGCTCTGTCCCCCTAAGCAATCCCAGTACTTTAGATTAGCGAGAGGACTCATTTAAAAATACAGGATGCACAGGCACGGCCCCCAGATCCACTGAATTGGAATCTCTGCAGGGTGGGGGCGCAGGCTCTGTAGTTTTTTAATGACTCCTCATGGGTCAGGACCTGCACTGGTATAGCCTGCTCCGCCCCCAGGTGTGAGCAGCACTGTCAGGTCAGGCCTCACTGTTACTAACCATGCCACCTTGGGCACATCTTTCACCTCCCAGACTCTCTTTTCCTTTGTAACAGGATTAGCTTCTTGAGTTGTCATGAGGATCAAATGAGACATGAAATACTTTAAAAGTGTGAAAACACTTTTGATGAGACGCGGTCTCCCTCAGGGCCTTGATGTCTTGCAGCTGCTGCTCCTCACAGTGCCTTTCTTTCTTTGTTTATGTATCTGTTTATCTACTTCCTTCTTTTTAATTGACAAATAAAAATTGCATAGATGGATCATGCACAATACGTGGAAGGGCTAAATTGAGTTAATTAATATGTGCGTGACCTCACGTGCTTACCTTTTTTATGTAGTAGTAAGAACACTTTAAAAGGACACCTTTCGAATGGTTTCTCTCATCTGTGGAAGCTAGAATACATGGGGAAGCAGTATGTTAGACGGCTAACCTAACAATAACTTCAAATTGAATGACTCTCAGTGTAACAGGGGGATGGCTCCCTAGGATACTTGGAGGCATAGGGAGGGGGATCGGGAGCGAGGGAGGGTATATGAAGAACTCATAGGAGACTGGAGAGTGGGAATATGGGGGAACCATCCCAGAAGCCGATGTCATTCCTCCACAAGATACCCATTTAACGCAGGAGTTCTTCTGGGGGAAACTGCAACAGGTGAAACCCAAGGTGGTCATCCATGTTTTGGCATTACCCCTGGATAACAAAGTGTATACACATTGGTTATTGATGGTTTGATAATGTTTCCCCCTCAATTGTACCTCTATATACTTCCAATTAAAAAAAAATAAAAAAGGACACTTTTTTTTTTCAATTTTTCGAGAATACAGTTCCTCTTTATTTACTATAGTCACCTCTCTGTACAGTTGATCTCCAGAACTCTTGCCCTTACTTTAACTGAAGTTTTGTGTCTATTGATCAGCATCTCTGCACTTCTGATTTTAGAGTGGAAATCGAGGTGGAGATGGCTTTATAGCAAACATTTGCTTTATAGCCAGGTTTATGCCAGCACTTTTATTGACCAGAGCAAGCAATAACTGGATTAGAGAACATTCTAGTGAAAGCTAACACTAAGAGGGCCTAAAATGAGAGAGGCTCATTTATCCCCACAAACTCCATTTTATTGAAGAGGAAACTGAGGCTTAAAGAAGTTAAGTAGTTTCCGCCAGAGCCATGTCAGTGTCAGGATTCAAAGTCAGACTCTGATCCACAGACCTCAGGCCCTGATCTTTTCCTATCACCCCTTCATCCCTTTGACAGCCTTTTTTCCACCCTACCTACTGAAAGATTACGGTTGCACCGCTGCTCTGGTCTTCACCATCAAAACCCTTACAACACGTGTTACTTGGTCCACTCATTCTGTTTCTAGAAATTTATCTTATGGAAATGATTGAAGAGATGTCCAAATGTCCGATTATAAAATTATGCATTGCTGCATCAGAAGTAAACTTAAAAATGGGAATTAATTCTTCTTAATTGAAGGCAGATTTTTATTCAGCTGAATGCTACGCAGAGGTCAAAACCAACTACATCAATGTGCAAATATTAGCAAAAAAAATTAGGTGAATAGCACACTTTGTTAAAGGTCCACTAGCTAAAGTGTTTATATTTATGTAAAATACACACGCACACTATTTAATGTCTATTCATAGAAAAGAGTTTGGAAGGAGAGGGACCAAATATTAGTCACAATTTTTCTCTTGACATTGAATTATGGGTGATTTTCATTTTATTCTTCCTGCTTATCTACATATTCTAAATAAATAGTAACACGTGCTATTACTTCTAACACATTTTTTTTAAATTGTGGTTTTAAAAACCACAAGGCACAAAATTTACCGTCTTAACTATCTCCGAGTGTACAGTTCAGCAGTGTTAAGTGTATTCACATTATTGTGTGAGTGTTTTTATTCGTACAATGAGCAACAAAAATAGCTTTTCTTCTTTAAAATGCCGTGCACACTGTTTTGCAATGAAAAATAAATAAATTAAAACACCATGCTCAGTGCTCAGAAAGGCTACGGGCATGCACAGATGGTCTCCCAGTTGCAGATGTCTCCATGAAGCCATGTCTGTCATTCCCCAGGTAGTGAAAGTGAGGAAATAGCTCAGGGGGGCACTGGCCTTCCCTGCTGCTCTTTGAGACCCTGGCTTGCATATGGGACTGTGCCAGGTACCACAGTCTTTCACAATAATCAGGTGAAGGTCCACCCTTAGGGGAAGGAGTTGTGAATTCCATCTCCAGCCACATCCCTCTGATAGAACGCTTTGTGTTTTCCAGATAATTGCTTATCAGCCCTATGGGAAGTCAGTGGATTGGTGGGCATTCGGAGTCCTGCTGTATGAAATGTTGGCTGGGCAGGTAATTGAATTTTAAGCGATTGTAAGAAAAGTTCTTCTCTACTTCCAAAGTGACAGCTTGGTAATAGCTCATCAATCTGAACCTCTGCTGCTTTCCTGTCCTTTGGGGTTATCCAAGTTTGCTGGACACTTCTGCACATCTTCCTGAAAGTCCTGCAGCGTGTGCCCAGGGAGGAGGACCTGCTGGCTAGGAGAAGCTAGGAGAAGCTAGGGGGAGGGTGCAGGCAGGGATCCCATTCCCACCTGGCTCTCTGTCCCACAGGCACCATTCGAAGGGGAAGATGAGGATGAGCTCTTCCAGTCGATCATGGAACACAACGTGGCTTATCCAAAGTCCATGTCCAAGGAGGCTGTGGCCATCTGCAAAGGGGTGAGTAAGGCCCTTCCAGCCTTGGACAGGGCCACCACATGCAGGGGTACAGAGATCAAACCCTACCCCTTTTCCCACTTGCCACCAAGAGAACCCTGGTATGGAGCTGCTGCCTCCCGTTTCTGTTCAATTCACACAGCAGCTCCGGGGAGAAGGACCTGCCATGGCATCCTGCTGCTAGCTCGATGAATGAATGAAATAGGAAGAGCAGAGACTTTGCACAGAGCTGGGACTGTGAGAAGAGGCGCTGCTAGGTCTCCCTTGCCTTGTTCTGCTACACAAGTGTTTTGTTGATATCAAGAGAGCACAACTTTGGTCCTAAGAAAACATGAAGCGGTACTGAATTTAAAGGGTTCTGTAGATCAGCTGACCCAAGTTCAGCCTCCCCAGATCCCCATTCTCCCCACAACTCCAAACACACACACATACACAAAAGACCCAAAGAGCACACACAGTTAAACCCCTGCTGTTTATGCACGTCACCCCTGTGAAGAAAGGAAGGCACAGTTTCACATGCGAGGACTGTCTAGACTCACATGCTCATGGCAACACATCTGAGACTCTGAGATTAGTGGTCCTCTCCTTTGGAGCCATCAGGACGATCTGAAGCAACTTTTCAAAATACAAAGGCTTAACCTTCCCCAGAGAATAATTCTGTGTGTTATGGTGTTTCGAAAAATACCCACATGGCTTGGGCACCTCTGCCTGTCAACACGTCCAGATGAAGTAAGTTTCCAGCTCTGATGGGAGGGCCAAAGCAATGCTAGGAGACCCTCGCAAAATCTGTCCCCAGGGTGATGCCTTTAGGAAGAATTTATTTTATTGCCAACGAGTTCCCCGATTAGAACCTGGCCATGCCTCAGCCTTGCGCTCCCATCTGTGTGTCTGAATAAACCAGGCCTGTGGTCCCAGATCTTTGCGATGCCCTACCCAGCGCTGCTCTTGCTGACCCCAGGCAGTGCCACGGGAGCTGGCCCTGGTGAAGGACCGCTGGAACGATCAAATCAGCCAGATCCGCCCGAGACTTGGCTCAGAGCGTAATAACCGGGCCAGCCTCCTCGCCTAAATTCCCACTCTGGGGAACCTCGTGGGCTTTATGCTTCAGCTGCACAGGTTGAGGTGCAGAGATCCCTGGAGAAACCACATGTGCATTAGTCTTAGACTCTAACATCTTAAAGAAGAAAGTATCTTCTTCAAGGGACTGAAGCAGGGACCGGAGAAAAGCAGGAGCAGAGTGGAGACCCGGGGATTCCTTAAGAGCTTCAGCAAAGCCCAGAGATGAAAGAGGGCCCAGCCTAAGGCTGCTGAGACCGCTGTTGACTCTCGACTGGGGCTTCAGCGCGAGTGGTCATACGCTGAGCTTTCAGTTCGGTTAGTAACGTCCAACATTTAAAACGAGATTTCCTACAATAAATCAGCTTTCTAGTTTTTGTTTTGTTTTGTTTTTAGAGACAAGGACAGTGAGAGAGAGAGAGACAGAATCAATTTGTATTGAGTTTTTCATACGGCCTTTGTTGCTCTGACACTTAGTTGTGTACGTGGGTGCTGGGGTTTAAATCCGTGTACTTGCGCATGCCAGGCAAGCACCGTAACCGCTGAGCCACCGCTCCAGCCCCAGCTTTCTAGTTTTTCAGATCTTGTCACATTGGCCTGTCATCCCCACAAAGCATTGTCAGCTGGATTGGGAACCTCCTTTCTTTAGGACACGCCCTCTCTAATTTGCATAAACCCCATTTGGCCCAGTTCCATCTGGGTTCAAATGCAGGTCCAGGCCTGATGGATGCAGGGAAGTCATTTGCCCTGATTTATAGATTGAGGATAATAATAGCACTACCCATAGAGTTCTCTGATGATTAAATCAGTTAATACCGATAAATCACTTAGATCAGAGTCCAGCACTCTGCTCCATTCTTATTGTGACTGATGCTGGCACTACCATGTTCCAAGCCAGGCTACTCTTGGCCTTGGAGTTTGCCTCCCCTATGAGAGCAATTTTTAAAATGGGGACTTGGCAGATCAAAAGACCCTTTGCAAATCTTTACCCTCCCACTTCTTAGGTGCGTCTCCGAGTCTATTTCTTTATCTCTAAAACTGGAATGAAAATACTGCACAGAGTTTTGGAGAGTGCTACGTGAGGTCACATAGCAGGAAACTCCTTGCATGGTGCTGGCACCTATTAGGTGACCAACGCTCAGGGACTTCCCCTTCACAAGCCTGCCCTGCCTGGGCAGCTGGGGGTTCTAAGTGGGTCATGGAGGAGAGAGAATTTTCCAGGTCAGCTGCATTCAGATTCAGCTCCAATTAGCAGTCTCCCTGATGGAGCAGTGTGCTGTTAATTCAGGGCCCATAACCTTCAGGACTTACTGGGGTGACTTTCTTGCTGCGAAGTTTGGGGACCTCCCTGAGTTGAGTCCGACGTGGGCTCTTTCTTCAAGGTTGAGGCTCTGAAGAAGGGGTGATGCTCAAGAGAACAGCCACACACTTCCTCTGAACAGCAGGCCCCAGGGGATGTGTCTGGGAGGTGATCAGAGATTGGAGCAGTGATTAAATCCAGCTGTCTACATGGCTTCAGGCACAGCAGAGCGGGGTTGGGAAGCTGGGCAGAGCCTCCAAATTAGTGCTCGATGTTCCTACAGTGGCATTTCTTCACTTGGCATGCTCCTGCTTACATGGAAATTGAGCTAGACTTTTGAAAACAGTTGCCTTCCCAGTTGAAGTGTGTCCTTTATATGTCCCTCTCATTACAGGACCTACTTTCTACCATTAATTAAAAAAAAAAAAAGAGAGAGGTAAACTTTGCTCCGATTGTTACGCCCACTTCCAACAAGCTTAAAACAGACAGAAGCCCAGATTGACTGTGTTAGGGTCAAAACAGCCGGAGACTGAGTTGCACAGAGCCGTAACAGCGCCAGGTCAGGCAATTCTGTAAACCCTGGCACCGCTCCTTGGCTGTGGGCCCTTAAGGAAGTGACTTGACTTCTCTGGACCCAGTATCGTTATCTAGAAAAAGGGGAAAATAACTGCTAAAATCTCAGGGTGTTAAAAATTAAAAAGTAATGTAATAAAAAATGGCTAGGAAGCCTTTAGTTCAACCTTAGAAAGTGTCATGGATATGATCAGTGCTACCAGGACCTTCTATCTCTTTCTTCCCATTTTAATACCACACAATATCAAGGTTTTATTCAATTTGCTTGCCTTCCATCAGCTTTTCCTAACCAAGCCGGAGCACAGATAACCCTGGAGAAATGATGTGGGAAGCACCCCACCCTCATTGTTCTTCAAAGACCAAATTTTGGAGCTAGGTGTGAAATCCAAACTCTGAATGCTCATAGTTGGGTGTCAATTGCCCTGGTCATTCAAACGGGAGCAGTAATATATGACAACCAGGTAAAGATCATGCCTATCAGCAAAAGAAGTAGCTTAGGATGTAAAGGTCCAATTATTTTCCCTCCTTGTGGAAATTGTGTGCAGGAAACTCGCAGAGCCCCCTGGCCAACAGCATAGTGTGAATCTCCTTTCGTAGTCAGCTGTGGAGTCAAGTCCCCTCGGGGAAGTTTCGTGGACTTGTATATTCCTGTTGCTCTGGTTTCCTCTTTCGATGCCCTCTCATCAGGATTTTCTTTCTTTTTCAAATTACCAGCTCTTCCCTGTTTCCTCTGCGCACTTGCTGAAGTCTTGAGATCAAGAGATATTTTCATGCGGCTTTGGGTTCATTTATCAGAGGAAGCCTGTCTGGTTTCATCTCAGGGCATCCATTCATCTTGTTATTTAGCACTGGCTCAGAGACCCAAGGATGGAGAGTTTTGATAATTAAGTAATTTAAACAGAGCACCAAAGAAACCTCAGCGGAGGGGAGTAGAATGTATGATTCAGAGAAATGAGCTGGGCTGGGTTTTGACTATTTAATGAGCTTTCTGAAAGTAATTACTTGAAACTTGGGTCCGTTTGACTAATATATTTTTTTTCTGTTTTGTCATTTCCACAAGTGCTTTACTGAGAAATGCAAACAGTAACTGAGGGGCTGTGTCCTTTGCCATGGTCAAATGTCAGCTTTCTCATGGTGGGAGAAGGGGAGATTGAAGATATTGAAACTGTTCTCATTAGATGCACAAAGAATCGCATAAAACTTATTCTTGAACCAAAATGGATCCTGGGACATTTCTAGCTTGACGTTCAGGACCACACTGTGGCTCTGACTTGATTAGCCTTATGGGATGTCCTTCCTCAATGAGAAGGCACTATTGTGGGGTCCTCTCCTAGGAAGACCTGGCTAGGAAATAATTGCTGGGATGAAAATCAACAAATAAACAAACAAATACATGCAATTAGTTGAGATTCTTCATTGGACTTTCCTTCCAAAGTCATTGGAATGCTAATTAGTGAGCATCTTACCTTTCCTTCTCTGCTCATTCGATGTTTTTCTTTCTCTTGAAGCTGATGACCAAACACCCAGGCAAACGCCTGGGTTGTGGCCCTGAAGGAGAACGTGACATCAAAGAGCACGCATTTTTCCGGTATATTGATTGGGAGAAACTTGAACGCAAGGAGATTCAGCCTCCGTATAAACCCAAAGCTGTAAGTAAACTCTTTTCTCCCCGGCCCAGAAGTAAACTCTTTTCTCCTCTTGCCCACTGGGCATGCACTGCACACTCCGAGGGTTTAGACACCGACACTTCTATTTGACTATGTCTGCGGGTGCTCACATTTATGCACCAAGTCACTGGGTACAAGCATGGAAATCGCTACCCCTACAGCCCAGCTTCTGTGCATACCCAGAAAAGCGATTGCTATTGGGTTGCTGTCGTATTGATTCAATTATTGTAACTGTCTGAGCTGACAACTTTTTGGGGTGGGGGAATGGTTCTTTGGTGAGCGGAGTGCAGAATCCGATTTTGCCCTCTCGCTTTCTTTGGTTCAACCGTGTCATTTTCTCTTCATACTGACATTGAAAAGGTCATGTTGTTTATTTCAACAGTATTTACATTTAATGCTGCAGCAGACACTACTATGTCTGACTCAGTAAATGAGAACAGTTTACCAGGCAGCCTCTAGGGAAGGGGAAGCAGAGAGAAGCAGGGGCTAAACCACAGAGCCCAGCAGGCTCCAGGCCAGCGTAAATGTGGCTGCAGAGAACTCTGCAGAAGACTTCCTCTTCTCCCACAGTTGTGTCCTGTGGGGGCGGGGTTTCCCTCCCTGGGACCCAGCAGGAAGCACTAGCCTTCTGGAGGAATTTGCACCTGAATTCATCAGAACTGGGGTTCTGCTGAGAGGATATTGCCTTGTTAACCCAAGGAGAGCGCAGACCTGGTGACTTCATTACAGGTTGTAAAGCTACTGACTGAGGCTGAGAAGTGAACATAAATATTGTCATTAAAACCCAGAGCTCTCAGGGTCTCGGTGTTCAGATGAAGGTGATAATGATAGCTATTTTGATACTATAATTGTTAATTTCTTGAGCACTTATTATGTGCCAGGCACCCTGTTGTGCACTTCACACATAGCACCTAATTAAAGGCTCACAGCAGCCTGGGAAGGGGTGGGGTGGGAGTGAAGGTGCCATTATTCCATGTGTGGAAGAGGAAATGGAGACTCTGAGAGGTTAAGTGCTGTCTGAGGTCACTCAGCCAGCGTGTGATCCTGAAAGGGTGATCCTGACCCTAGGCTTGTGACTCCATTGGAGATCTCCCAGAATGGCCTGGGGATAAAGGGCAGTTAGGAAAGTCTCCTGGTGGTTCTCACATCTCTCTAGTGGTATACTGTCCCCTCATTCCAAATGCTTAGAATCTCAGATCTGCAGCATCCTTGTGGAATCCTATTCCTCTCTGGGAACCTCTGGGACCCAGGTGTTGGGAAGCCAGGTGTGTGAGTCAGTTGGTTCCATTTTGTTGCAGACGTATATATTGATATAAAATCAACCCCTCCCCCAGCCACTGGGAGGGCTTCTCTCTGGGTAGAGAATCCTACAGATATTTGCAAGCCTTGGCCTAGGCTCTTGAATCCTGCAATGTCCCGCTCCTCCTACAAGCACATCCCGTGTAACCTCACTTCCAGGTGCCTGTGATTTTTCTGGTCATCAATATCCAACCTAAAATACAGACTCAGGGTTTGGCACAATATTCCTAATAGAGTTTGATCCTCAGTGAATAGAGTTAATCTCTTGATTATTCTAGAGCTGGTGAACTTGGACAAGACAGTTCCCCTCTCTGATCTACCGATCAATCGTCTATGTTGTAGCAACGATGATAGTTTCTACATCAGAGGATCCTTATAAATCACAAAGCACTTGAGATGCGCCTGGTAAAAATTGGTACCTGTCACTGCCGTTAGTGACGTCACAGAGTAATCAGCATCTCAGAAGCAGGGATTTGAGGGGCAGGTCTGTGTTGGGTCCTTCTGCTACTGTTCCTTAAGATAATGTCTGCGTGCACACTTGGGGTTGGGGACAGCCCTGCAAGTCCTCAGCAGATTCCTCACTTTTACAAAACCATTAGGAAAAAGACCGAAGTGACCTGGGAAAGAGTGGGCTCTTCATTCCGGAAACTGGCAACTCAAGACATAGGGCACATTTGGGTTTTTTGTGGTTACTATGAGGTCTCAAAATGTGGATTCCTTCCCTTCCTTGCTTTGAACCCGGTGGACATGTAGGGCTCCTTTTGGAGTCGCAGACCAGTGGTTTCTAAAGAGTGTTCTCTGGGCCAGTAGAATGAGCATTAGGAATGAATTTCCAGGACCCCACCCTAGACCTCCTGAACCAGAAACTCTGGGAGTGGGAGCCGATGTTCTGGGTTTGACAAGCTCTCCAGGTGGTGCTGCTCCAAGTTCAGAAGCAGCACCGTGGTCAGGCAGAGAGAGCTCAGGCAGGACTGGGGAAAGGCAGCAGGGAGAACAGCTTCCTTAAGTGGAATACACGGGGTCTCTTTCCAGTCTGCAAAGAGGATGATGGTTTCCAGCACAGGCGAGGCCAGGCAGGCAGCGGGAAGGACGGAAGGGGTGAATTAGAAGAGAGGGGGGTGGGGACAGGGGCAGTCCGGAGGGCCAGTGGCTCTCTTCTTAGGCAGGCAGCTTTGCCAGATGCAGGCTCAGCATGGCTCCATCTACCTGGTTTTCGTGAGAAGCTAGAAATCAGGAGTCTTAGGTGAAATCTCACTATTTCTTAATATGTCAGCAACATATATTTAAAAATTAAACATAGAGCTGGAGCAGTGGCTTAGCGGTAGAGCGCCTGCTAGCAGGCATGAGGTCCCAGGTTCGATCCTCAGCACCACGTACCCAAATGCATAAAGGAAAAACAAACCAGACGAAAGAAAAATTAACTCTCTTTCTCTCTTAAAAGAGAAAATTCTAAAAAAAAGAAAAATCAAGCATAGTTCAGGGCAAATATAGAATGTCTAGGACCCATATGTGGCCCATGCACTGTCATCTCGGAGTTCACGGTGTCTCAGATCAGGGTTCCATTTAGCCAGTTCCCATTAGTATTGGTTATTGACCACCAGAGTCCACTGACGGAGGAACTTTCGTGAATATCCCGGCTGAGATGTAATCAATATGAAAGGTCTGGCTCCTACCTGGCTCATGGAAGCCACGCATGCTGAGGTAACTGTAGATACTGTCGATAATATAAAAAGATTACAGCAAGCAGTAACTGTCAACACGATCCTTCAACTGCTGCTTTTGATATTTCCAGCTGACCAGGGTCCCTAGGTTCCCTCTTGTGAGTTCACGATGACTGTCCAAATGCAGTCACTAGACTGAGCCATGTGTTCAAAACATTCAGCTATTAATAGTAAGGGGAAGCAGACCCTGCCCTTGATCTGCTTAGGCTGAATTAGAAATGCAATCATTCCTCAATATCCACGGGGAAAATACAGTCATTCCTCAGTATCCAGGGGAGATTGGTTTCAGGATCCTTTGCAGATACCAAAATCCATGGATACTCAACCCCTTATATAAAATGGCATGGTCTTTGTGTGCAATGCGTGAACATCTTCCCAAATGCTTGAAATCCTCTCCAGATGACTCATCATGGGTAATAAATGCAAATGCTATGTAAATAGTTGCTTTGCTATATTGTTTGGGGAATAGCAACAAGAAAAAAGTCAGCACATCTTCAGTGCAGACGCAACTTTTTAAAAATCATTTTCAACCGTGGTTGGTTGGATCTGTGGCTGTGGAGCCTGTGGGTATGGAGGGCTGATTGAAATAATGGATTCACCACCCTCCCAGTTCGTTCTACCTGCCCATGTGTCTTGTACATTACAGATGCGGGCCTATGGCTCCACACCCACCCAGGGTTCTATATTTTCCCTTTCCCCAGCCCTTCGTATCCGCCCGCCACTTCTGAAAGGGCGGTGGTGAGTGTGTGCAGAGTCCCTTGTGCCTTGTGGGATTCTAAAAGGCGTGAGCATGTCCGTCAGTGCTCCTGATTCATGCCTGCTATAAAGCAGAGCGTGGGGAGAGAGGAGACACGGGGCAGTCACAGGGTCATATGCAAACATCAGTGAAGGGTGCTCTTGGAGGTTCCTTAATATTTCTTGTTTAAACCCCCCTGATGGCTTTCTGGTACTCCAGGATACTGTCCGTTGCTCCTTGGTATATGTGACTTTTGAAGTCTTCCAAGACTAGGTTTCTGTCCCTTTTGTGGCTCCAAGACCCCAGCAACCAGTATACCTAAGTGTCTTTCCGTTCCTCCAACCTTCAGTGCCTTCTCGCCCCTTGCTGGGCTTTGTTCGTGCATAGCCATCTGCCTGAGATGCCCAGAACAGAACCCTTTCCAAGCTCCCCGCCTTCCGCTCCTGGTAGCTTGCTGGTCCCCTCATCGAATCCGTAGACTGTCACCTCCTCAGGGAAAACCTTCCTGATTTCTGAGTAGGATCAGCGAGCAACAAACAGACCACACGATTTCTTCACTAGACTCTAAGATTGCCGCTTTTTCAGTGTGAATCCCAGCACCTAGTGTGAGGTTTAGCACATGATGAGTGCCTGAGAATTTTTATTGAATGAATGAATGAATGGCCATCACACAGGGTACTGTAAACACAACGATTCTTTAGAGCTATATGTGAGAGCTCAGGGTGTTTTTTCTTACGTACAGTAGGGTGTCTCGGATCAATCAGTTGTTGTGTATGTGGCTACCCTATTTACAAAGGGCTGTAATTTGGCTGGCGATCTGCAACCTGTCATGGCATCATGTGACCGTGCACTGGGCAGAGCATGCGGGCAAAGGGTCTGAAGACGCAATGAATTGAATCACGGGACCCTGGGTGGAGAGGGCTGCAGAGTCCCACCAGCCCACCCGTGCACAGGCCAGTCTCAGGCTCCAGATGCCGCGATGCAGCCTGACAGCTTCTTACAGTTTACAGCGCACACCTGAGTCACCTGTGTATCTGGTTTAAGTATTGATCGTGGCTCAGCTGGACTGCAGCTGGTGATAGGGTGCTGCTGGGGCAGACTCCACTATGTAGTGGGAGAGAGAACAGGGTACTGCAGGGTGCAGCTGGCCATGAACTGAATGGCAGATTCTATTACTATGGCAGAAACAAAAGCAGGGACAGAGTTTGGGAGAGCCGGGATGGGGAAGAGGGCAGTTTAAAATAAGGTAGTTGGAAAACTTCACTGAGAAGGTGGTGTTTCGGCAAGTATAGGAAGAAGGTGAGTAAGAGAGGGTTTGGAAGGTGGTATCAGGTGCAAAGACCCTGGGGCAGGAGTTTCAAGGAGACCAAAGAGTTCTGGTGGCTAAGTGGGTGAGGAAATGTGACCAGAGAGGTCACAGGAGGTGTAGGTGGTGCAGAGCACTGGAGGATCTTTGACGTTTACTCTTGAGCAGAGAAATAGCAGACATAAAAGGATCACTCGGACTGCTCAAGGGGCCAGTGTGAAGTCAGAGAGCAGTTATGAGGCTCTTAAAATAATGCGTGCTAGAGTTGATAGGAACTTGGCCAGGATGAAGCCACATGAGAGCCCTACCCCAGGGCAGCCTCGTTCCGCACTCTCCAGCCCTCCCTAGATCCTGGCACCTTGTAGGAACTCAGTAATTGTGCTTTGAGGCATGAAGGAGGGGGTGACCATGAATCCCTTCAGACCACAGAATTGCTCCTGCAGCCTAAAACGTGGCAGTCCAGAGCTCGATCCTGGGGGAGTGGGACGCACTAATAGCCTGTCAGGAGAGCGTGCGGGGTCAGAGCGGAGCTTGAGGGACATAGACAGGTGATGGTTGTGCCACGAGTTCGCTTCCTCCTCTCAATACGAAGGATGCAGCGGTCTGGGTGGGTCCCGGGCGTTGAGGGCTGGGACCAGGGAGTTCCCACGGTCTGGCAGAGCCAGCTGGGAGTTTTGTGGTGCAGTAGCAGACAGAGAATGCCACCAAGCTGTGCTGTCTTGCAGGTTAGCATATCCGATCGCAGGATTTTAGCCCCTGGTGCTGTGATGTCACAGAACAAGATATGCTAGTATGTTGACATTGAAATGCCTGATTGAGATGTTGGTGGCACTCATATGTTATCATGAGATGTTGGTGGCACTCATATGTTATCATGAATTGCCTCCTGTCACCCTTTCTCTGAGAGTCTCCTAGTAGTGTCCTAATGCAGGCTTGCTGTGGAAAAATAAATACTAGGCAGGGACTCCAGCTGCCCTGAGCAGGCAGCCCTGGGATCAGCTGACCCAGCAGGCAGTACATTGTTGAAGAGGGAGAGGAAGTTTCAGCAGGCCACAGGGACATCTGCCACACTACGGTGCCCCAAGTGCTAGCATGTGCACATAGTGATCGGCCCACTAGAAAACCTGACTCTTATCTCCTAAAATAGGAGCCATCTGATCATCAGTGTACGGTGAGTCTGAGTCGATTCTCTCTCTGGGAGGGAAGAGCGCCTTCCCTACCTCCTTGCCTAGTCTCAGGAGCAGCGTCCCAGGCCATGGGGACTCCCGTGCTCACTTCCTCCTTCCTTCCCTCCCAGCCCAGGCATCATTGGGCCTCACACCTGAGCCACACGCTGATTCCAATCACTTCTGCTCCTGGGACCTATTTTTATCTTCACTTTACATAAAGCCTGTTAATTTCAAGGAATCTTTGCGTCAGGATGATTGGAACTCTTACAGGGGAAAAGCACAAAGCCCCTTGTCCCATTCGACTTCATCACTTGCCAAAAACAAGTCATGTCATTTGCAAAATGCTACGTAGGTCACTCAACTGTGTCCCACTGCCCATGGCCTCTGAGAGGCTCCTGGCGATTTTCTTTGGGAACAGACTCAAGCTCACAGGGCTTGGTTTCTTGGTGATTCTGCCATCTGAAAGCCTTGTTTATGGAGCTGAGGTCAGAAGCTCCAAGTACTGCATTAATGAGCTGCAGTTCCACCCATGTGACATTCTCCTCCAAACCCAATTGCCCTTTACACTGTGTGAGCGTCTCCGTGTGCGTCTGAAGGTGTGTTTGATGTGCTGACATTTCTGAATTGAAGCCAGAAAGTATAACCTTTGTATGTTTGCTATTAAAACTCCAAGTTTAAAGCTTAAGAAAGGGTTCTAACTTTTACTTGATATGATTTATTGACGCATTGAACCTCAACTCTTCCAAAGTACCGGATACTCAAGAGAACAATACCTTTTAGAAAATAATTCTCATCAACCCTGTACTGTTCAGACACATTGGGGAAAAAGATGATTGGCATCTTGTCTATGCCAGGCTCTGGTTCAAGTGCCTTCAAGGTGTCACCTCATTTAATTCTCACAGCTCTTATGACATAGGTGTCTATTGTCATCATAGTACAGATGACGGGGGTGGAGCTTGGAAAGGGTAAGATCTAGCCCGTGGCAAAGCCAGAATTTGAACCCTGGACTCTACACTGCTTAATATCCTTGGAAAGACTGTGAGGAGAAGTGCCAAGCAATGGTGTTTTTATTACATAACAGAAGAAGACTGCGTATTCCCACAAATTCAAATGATTAAAAATTTATTTTAAAATATCGCAACCAACAAGCAGCATATTCACACCTTTTTCAATTCACTGGCAGGACTTGAAGAGATGTGAAGCTCATTTGTCCCTTAAGGCAGAGGCTGACAAAGAGAGCAGACGTGGACCAATGCCTGGCAGCTGGGCAGGGCTGCCTCGGGAGACAGGCTCAGCAAGGAGGAGGTGCTCCCCCACTTAGTTCTTTAGGGCATCCAGAGTCTGGAGTTTGCAGAGATCTTAATAAAAACGTAAGACTTGCTGGGTGTGGTGGTGCACGCCTGTAATCCCAGCGGCTTGGGAGGCTGAGGCAGGAAGATCACAAGTTCAAAGCCAGCCTCAGCAACTTAGTGAGGCCCTAAGCGTCTTAGTGAGACCCTGTCTCAAAATAAAAAAAAATAAAAAATAGAAAGGGCTGGGGATGGGGCTCAGTGGTTACACACCCCTGGGTTCATTCCCGGGTATAAAAAACAAAAAAAAAAATCCCAAACCAAATACTGACTTACAAGTAGCTCAGAGTCATTTAGGACTCACAGTGTGGAAGTTGTCTATCTGTCTGTCTCTTCCCATCTCTCCATCACCCTGCCTCCATAGAGAAGCCATTCAAACTGCAGCTCAAACCAGACTCCCGGAAGTTTGGATATGGCAGGTTCCTGGGCCAAGTAAAATTCCTAAGTCACTTACCAGGTGCATGACTTTGAGCTGTCCCCTGGAATAGAAGCCAACAGCTTGAGTCGAAATGGTGGAAAGGAAGGTCACACACCGAGCAGGAGCGTGAAACGTTAGGATACGTCTGGCAATAACTACTAGAATATAATAGAAGTCAAGAATTGAAAGATTGGAAGGTGCACTTCAAGCCTTCCTTCTACACATGAGCAAACAGGCCCAGAGGTTGCCAGAGTGACTTACGACAGAGCAAGTTCGAGAAAACTTGCTCTCCATTTAGTGATGCGAAACTTTCTTGATAACACTATTTATAGCTGTAACACATGGAAGGCATGTTCTTTTAAACTATTTACTTTTACTGGAATGTAGAGCTCTATTTTGCTGACCTCATTTCATCCTTGCAAAAGCCCCATGAGATAGGTGCTATTTTATTCTCCCCTGTACATGTAAGGAAACAGGCACAGAGAGCCTAAGTAACTTGCCCACAGTCACACAGCTAGTAAGGCCTGGTGTCGATTTAAAGCCCTGTTTCTTCTCTCATCTGTGGGAAGTCGTCTGCATAGGTGTGGGATGCGAGCTGCTCCTGCTCCAATCTCGAGTTTAAATGCTTTATTTACTGTTGGGTGCTTACGCAGGAAGACCAGCTTCGTGAGTTTTGCTCTGAGCAAAACGTTGTCATGCTGATCACAGTACCCCAGAAAACTATTGGCCAAAGGGTAGGAGAACCTGAGAAGGTAAACACAAATGGATCCAGGGAGACGGATGAAGCAGAAAGACTGTGGACAGAGAGTCGGATGGACCAGGATTCAAATCAGCTTTGCTGCTCAGCAGTAAAGATGGGCAACGAAAGCTTTCAGACCTCAGCTCGTCCTTTGCCTTCCTAGTCAGCCCCTCCCTGAGACCCCTGGGCAAGTCCCCAAACCACCTCTTCTCCAAAGTTCTTGCCACTAAAGTCCCAGTCCCTTCCATCTCAGCCCCACAATCGCTGGGAGAATTAGGAGGGCGGTCCTCTCTCCGCATAGTCATCTTGGCCTGCCTGACCCCTGCGCTCTGGTCCCTGCCCCAGCCCCCTTCACAAACGACAAGCCTCCAACCCTGCACTGGACCTGCCCCGCATCGCCCCGTGAACATCTTCCCGCCCAGTCTGTGTCTTCAGCCACTGTTTCCATCAAGCTCCCATGGCTGCAGATAGACGGACTTTTAAGTTTAAGAAGAGAAGGAAAATGAGGGTTCAGATGTGGCTAGATCTGCGGTCTCAAACAGGGCCAGCAGGAATCGTTTCTCCAGATCTCTTGGAGATCTTTCCTCTATGTTGATTTTATTCTTCATTCTTGGAGGCCTTTCTTGGACACATAGCAGCAGTTGACTTCTATCCCATTATCTCAGCAATTGTCACCAAAACAAATAAAACAGAAAAAGAACCTCCTTTTCCTAAAATTCCCAGCATCCTGGGACTTGGTCCTACTGGAAGATATTAGGGTCATATGCTTATCTTTAATTTCTGCACCCTGTAGCCCAGGGACTATCTGTTCCTGTGGAAAGAAGGCATCTTGAGAGAGGAGACGGATGGACAGAGGGAACTGCTAGGTAGATGGAAGCTGCTGCTATCCACCCTGACTCCTTCCTGGCCTTCTCCTTAGCAATAGGCGTGCTACGTCTTCATCATCTTGAAGGTCCTCCCTCCAGCTGGCGACCCTCCTTCCTGCTGCTCAGCCCACTGCTCTGGCTTGCTTTGATTACAAAGAATCTTTGGAAGGAATTCCACATTCTTGCTATTTCCCCTCCATGTGCAATCTGGCATCTGCTTGCACCACTCTGTTGTTTCTCTGTTTGTGGCATCAATGACTTCGAAATCACCTCCTCACTTAGGGTAAGGCTGTCTTTCTTGACCTTGCTACCTGGTCTCATACTTTGACCCTGCCTCCTTTAAACAAAGTCTGGAAAATAAAATAATCAAGCAGGATCAAAATCTATGCAGTGGAAGTCCATCTTCCCTGTCCCTCGACCCCTAGCTAGATTTCTTGGTTCTTCTTCCCTGAGCCACTCGCTGCAGACAGGTTCATGTGCACCATTGTCGATAGGCTGTGTGCAAGCTCAGAAATACCCCATCACACGAGAGGATGTTAGTTAGCATTGTGTGAAATTTCTGTCCCTCGCTTTTCTGCGTTCCATCTTAGTGGTGATACTTATCCTCATTCAGCTACTTCTTCCTTTCAGAAGCTTCCTGTATGTGTCGACCTCCTTAGCCCCAGGTTCCACATCCATGGATTCAGCCAACCATGGATCAAAAGAAAGCTGCCTCTGTTCTGAACATGCACACGTTTTTCTTGTCGTTATTCCCTAGACACTATCGTGTAATGACCACTCATGCAGTATTTACATTAGGTTAGGTATTACGAGCAGTCCCGAGGATGTGCGCAGGTTACGGGCGAATACCAGAGCATTTTATGTAATAGACCTGCTGCTCCATGGATTTTGATATTTGAGAAGCCGAAAGATGTTGCAGATCAGTCCCCCCGTGGATGCTGGGGGGTGCCTGTGTGTCTGTAGGCTCAATTCTCTCTCATTTTCATGGCGCTGCGCTTGCTGATTTTCCTCGTACCGCTCCAGCCACTCCTGGTGAAAATTCCCACTCCACAGTGACTTCCAATGACAATAGAATTTGGAGAGTTGAGACCTGCTTGCGACCCAGAACGGGAAAGAATACAGTTCACTTCTTGTTTATTTGCATGTACAGTTTCTTTAAAACAACTACAGAAACACACATCCCCAGCTGAGTGTGAGATATGAGAAACCACAGCCCAGTGTGGTTTGTGAATCTGTTCGAAATGGCTTTCCAAGGGCGTGGGGCTGGAAATGGATTCCTCCTGGGATGCACTTTTTTATCCTGGTCTCTACCTCGGAGTTCCAGGGCTGGCTTCACCGTGTGGCTCCCTCCGCTATCCTGGCAGGCTCGGTGGGCAGTTTTTTTTTGTGTTTATTTGTTCATGTTTTAAGTGATAGGTCCTTATTAGGCTTGTCACTGGAACAGGACTATCCTGGCAGGTTGGGGTAGGGCAGAGCCTCCAGGATCCCTCGCTAGGCACAGCACAGACCCGCTCGCTGGGCAGGATGGGGCAGCGCTCAGGGGCTGTCTCCTGCCACCGTGGCCAGTATTAGATGTGCATTTAAAGAAAAAGGAAACTTTATTTTAAAAGTTGTAGTTACACTTTCAGTTTATTTTTATTTCTGAATGAGTCTATTGTTTCACCTCTCAAAATGAAAAGAAACAGTTATTAAGATTCCAAAGAGTTAAACAATAAAGGAGGGTCAAGGAGAGGGCCCCACCGCCTAGCTCTCAGGGGTAGAATAGCTATCCCAGTGTAACACCTAGCTTCAAAACAAAATGAATTTTTGTATTTTCTAAATGAGAAAAAAAATGTACACCCATCATCTTCCTGAAGGCTCTTATAACTTTCCGTCACAAAGCTTCATTTTAAGCTTGCTAAAAGGAATTTAACAGTGATGACGGTGGACCTTAATATGTAGTGTAGCGCTGACAGCAGGTGGTATTGAGTGAGGGCAGGATAATGCCATTAGTGACGAAGCCTTCAGTTGAGGCTCAGAAGCGTTCTTCCAACCCTGCGCCCTGTGAGGGAGGTCCAGTAATAGGAACCTTGAGCTCAGGGAACTTGCTTAAATGTTGTGTAGCTGGGAGTGGGTGGAGCCCCGGCTGTTACCCAGGTCCCCATTACTTATGAGTCCATGCCCTGTGATCGGTTATGTTTCCAATGACAGCAACACGCAGTGGAAAGCCCAGGGGGCTTAGACAAAGACCCCACCATTCTCCAAAGCTTGGATCTCCTTGACCCAGAGCAAATTAACTTTTCAAGGTATCTGTTAAGGGGAGACAATCTCTTTTCCTGCCTATCCCGCAGATTTGTGGGAATCAAATCTTTAAAAACATTGGCAATAGAAGAGATAATTATATTCCAGGTGCATTTATCTGAAGCCAACAATGTGGGTTTAGGATGAACGGTGAAGAGCATATAAGGAAAAAAATTCCTGTTGATATGGGGGGAAATGATTACAGTGTATTTAATCTAGTTTCTTTTAAAAAGCAAGTTAAAGAATAAAGTAATGAATGAGGTCCTGGTTCAATCCCCAGCATCACAAAAAAGGAGAAGAAAGATTTCACACCTGCTTAAAGAAGAATAAAAAAAAAAGGCTGGGCGCGGTGGCACACACACTTGTAATTCCAGCAGCGTGAGAGGCTGAGGCAGGAGGATCACAAGTTCAAAGCCAGCCTCAGCAACTTAGCGAGGCTGTAAACAATTTAATGAAACTCTGTCTCAAAATAAAAAAAAATAATAAAATAAAATGGGCTGTGGATGTGGCTCAGTAGTAAAGCCTCTCTGGGTTCAATCCCTGATACCTCCCCCCCCAAAAAAAGAATTAAAAGCATCCATCCATCTCTTCAGTCATTCCACAACACAGACCAAAATGTTAACCTAATAAAGAGATTTGGGTGGTGGAATTGCAAAGAGATTTTTTTTCTCCCCCTGTTGGTGCTTTTTTTTTAAGAGAGAGGGAGCATTAATTTTATTTTTTCCTCCACTCAGTTGTATATGTGGTGCTGGGGGTCAAACCCAGGTACTCACACATGCCAGGCAAGTACTCTACCACTAAGCCACCTCTCCATCCCTTTCTTGGTGGTGCTTTTTAATAGCGTGTTTGTTTCTGCAGTAAATGGAGAAGACTAATAGAAGAGACTGAGTCTAGTGTTACATCTGGGATCGAATCCTAGTCAGATACTTAAACCCTGGAAATCCATGCCCACATTGCCCAGAAAAGTCTTCTAGGGATGAAAGAAGATAACGCTTGTAAAGAACTTAGCACAGTACTAGCTCAGAGGAGGCACTTAGCATACATCACTATCCGTCCATTTGATAATACTGAGTGCTTATACTGAGTCTTGGAAATGCAGCGCGGAGCAAAACAGATGTGACTTAGTTTTCATGGAACTTTGAGACAGGATGGGAATATACAACACAATCAGACAAGCAAAGAAATGAACATGTAATCATAGATTGAGATAAGTCAGATATTTTATTTCTGTGAAAAAAGTGAAACAGGATGCCCGGTAGAGAAAAACAGGAAAGGAGAACGAGGGCTCTACCTTATTTGGAGGAGACCCAGCACAGAGTCTGCGAGGAGGAGGCTTTTAAACCGAGATCTGGAAGAAAACAAAACCTGCTGTGTTGTTTTCAAATGAAAATCAAGAAGAAAATGAAACAAACCCCCCCCCAAAAAAAACAAACTATCAAACACTGAAGCCCTCTCTCCTGCCCACTTCCTCCTAAATAGACGTGGAGATAAATATCTGTGGTCGTAGGGCCTTCATTCTTTTCAGTGAAAGGAATCTTTCATCTTTCCTTTTTTCTGCCCAAGGCCAGAGAGTGCTGAATATCATCTGACTCTTTGCTCAAGAGAAAGGCCATAGTCTACAAATGACTTCAGAATGATCAAATGTGTGTGCAGCTCCACGCTTGGCGGGCTGACTCTCCCCGGGTGGATCCCTCCTGGGTCCTGCTGGGGAGAACCTCAGGGCACAGGCGTGGTCCGAATCTCATTGAATGTGCACATTACAAAAAAATTAAAGTAAAAGTCTCCTTTGTCTTTTTGCCTGACTGGATGGCTTGGGTGTCTTTTTCCTGTGACCTTTAGTTTCGTTATCCCGACATGAATGCTCAGAATGCGCCCATGTCTTGGAGGAGGCTGGGCAGGCAGCTTCCCTGGGCCCTTTGTCTTCATCGCAGGTCAAGCAATGAAAGCAGAGGGTGGACCCCTTGACCCTGTTCTCCACATGGCCCTGGCTCCTGTCACCTGTTCTTCTCTCTGCTCTTTCCAACCCTCCTCCAGAGATCAGTGTCTTCCCTTTAGGTCCCACCCACCTTAGAGGTGCCCCTGGCCCTAGGTGGGTGCCTCTGCTCAGAGGCAACACCCACCACGTGCTGTGTGTGCTTCCGTCTCCCTGCTAGACTCTAAGTTCCATGAAATCAAGGCCAGGGACCCCTTTTCTCCAGTGCCCAGCATGCTGCTAGACAGAATACCTGATATCAGCCTTGCTCCACGGTACACATGGGACAGCCACTTGGGGAGAACTTGCCTTCGAGTTTTTGTAGCAATATCACATTGGCCTTAACAATTTGGCTTAATTTTCTCATTCTGTTTATTTCTGACCTCCCTTTCTTTCTTTTAAAATCGGTTTTTTTAGGACAGGAGCCGTGGCTCAGCAGTTACGGTGCTTGCCTGGCATGCACGAGTACACAGGTTCAAACCCCAGCACCCACGTACATAACTAAGTGTCAGAGCAACAAAAGCCATGTGAAAAACTCAATAAAAATTGATCTCTCTCTCTCTCTCTCTCTCTCTCACTGTCCTCTCTCTTTAAAAAAATAAATAAAATAGTTTTTTTAGATAATTTTCTTCTTATAAAATAATAATAACAATAATGCTTGATACTTAAATTTTCAAGAAAAAAATACAATCAGGAACAAAAGGTAAAAGAGGAAATTGAAACAAATGGTAACTCTCCTTGTCTCTGTGAGCATGTATAATAAGCAAGCAGATGTTACATACACTTTCATGTATATAATTTATAGAACGGGACTGTGTTATATACTTTTAGTGATTACGTATTACTATGTCATTTAATATTCTTCCACATCTTCTTTTAATGTTTCAAAGTAATGCATCAAATAGACATATCATTATTTATTTAACTGTTTTCCCCATTGGTTGATAGTTGATTCCAAATTATTTTTTTCTCTAATGATTCTTTGATGAACATCCTTTTTTGGGAGGGGTTGTATTTACAGAGATTCAAGGATGGTTTTTCCCCCACACTTTTTATTGGTCCATTATAGTTGTACATATTGATGGGATTTGTTATTACATATCATAGGTGCATGCAATAGAACAATATAACTTGGCCGCTACTCTCCCCTGCAGTCCCCACTCCCTCCCCACCTTCCGGCCCTTGGTCCCTTTCCTCTGCCGATCTGCCTTTGATTTTGAGGACATGCACCCCCACCTTGATGAACTTCCTATATCTTGATGGGATGCACCTAGGAGTATGGAGGAGGGGTCAGGACAAGGCTCTTGGAGAAAGTGACACCTTTCTGGAGGCAGATGTGTAGGAGGTAGCTGGGGAGGTGGAAGAGGAGAGAGGCCGTTGGTCTTGGCAGCCTGCGTGAAGGCTTGGAGCGGAGACATGCATGGATATTGTAGGAACAAGAAGTATTTCCGTACAGCTAGAGGGTGTCCAGGGCTGATGGGTGCTGGCAGTGAAAGGGCTGTAGACCAGCTAACCAGCACTAACGGCTCCGTAAGCCTTTCTGAAGAGTGTGGGCATTGGGCAGTGGGGGGCGGGCATTGCAGATAAAGGCAGGAAAATGACCTATACTGGCCCCCCCTTATCCATGGTTTCCTTCCTGTGATTTCTGTTAACTGTTGTCAACGGTGATCCAAAAATACTATGTGAAAAATTCCAGAAACGATGCATAAATTTTGAGCAACTTTTAATATGTATATTGTTATAATTTATGATTTTATTATCAGTTATTATTAATTTCTTACTGTGCTAAATTTATAAATTTAACTTTGCCATAGGTATGCATGTATAAGAAAAAAAAGAGTATACATAGGATTTGGTACTGTCCCTGGTTTTGAATATCCACTGAGGGTCTTCTTTTTTTCAATTTTTAAAGAGAGAGGAACAGTAAGAGAGAGAGAGAAGGACAGAATCGATTTTATTTGGTTTTTCATGTGGGCTTCGTTGCTTGGATACTTTGTTGTGTACGTGGTGCTGGGGTTTGAACCTGCGTCCTTGTGCATGCCAGGCAAGCACAGTGACTGCTGAGCCACCGCTCCAGCCCCACTGAGGGTCTTTGATGCCTCCGCTGGGGTAAGAGGGATACTACTGTGTCCTGGTAGGCATTTTTGAAAGAGCCCAGTGGCTGAGCAAGCTCCCAATTGCTTCTTTACTTCCATGGTGCTAGTTATGGAGCCCAGAGTCTCTGGCTTAGGAAGCAAATGCTATACCACTGAGCTACGCCCTCAACTGCTCTGCTGATAGCTAATCTCAGAGCTGTTATATGTACCAGCCTGCAGATCAGCCTTTCCATTTAGGTTCTTAGATCAGGAGCATAATCCCACA
The DNA here is from genome assembly GCA_004027875.1 of Aplodontia rufa. NCBI lineage: Eukaryota > Metazoa > Chordata > Mammalia > Rodentia > Aplodontiidae > Aplodontia > Aplodontia rufa. Next base: position 16,655 of record PVKS010015390.1, on the reverse strand, counting down.
AGTCAGAATCCTCCCTGGCCTCTTCAACCCGAGAAGAGATGCTTGTCCCTTAAAACCCAGTTGATTTCTGGCCCCCATCCCTGTTCCAGAGATACCCATGGGTGGCCCCAGATGACAAGGAGGTCGGGTTTCCTTTCAATAGCTCAACAAGGCTGAAGTGTCCACCCGAGGCAGTGCAGAGGCAGGTGCGGTCCACCCAGCGATTGCACAGAGGACCATCCTCCAAGGACGCTGCAGGCGGCAGAGCAGATCTGGGCTGTGCCTCCCTAGGGCCGATGTCTCCTTTTAGGGAGTATCTCCTGAAGCTAATGGGCAATGACAGCTCCATTTGAAAAACACAGAAACACTTAACAGAGAGGCTGTGATCTGCGGCCCTGTAAGCTGCTTATTAGCAGGGAAATCACGCTCGCGCTGGATTGTGCCCCTTTGGTTAACCCCTGTTCCTGCCTCTCCTCCCTGCTATCTCACTTAAAGATTTCACTGGTCTCCCAAGGGGGGTGGGGGAGGAGGCTGCGAAGCTGCCAGAAGCTGTTACACCATCACCCATCACAGCCTCTGGGGAGGCCCAGACAAATCAGCAGCCTTCTGGTGCGGCTGGGAAATGGATGGTTTTTAAAGAAGTGGGCCCTGAAGACTGTGTTGCAGCTAATAGGCTTCCCGCGCTGGCTGGTTTGGGTCCCTCCACCGAGGCCAAAGAAAAACACACGCAGAACTGGCTGGCAGTGTGCCACCCCGTCGGATCTTCTCTCCGCTCCATGCCCTCTGCTCCACCTGCTGTCCCCTAACCCTGTCCACCTTTCCTCTCCTCTGGATGATCACCACAATCTCCTAACCCAATATCCCGGCTGCGAGTCCAGCTCCCTGCTCCTCTCCATCCACCACCACAGCCACCCCAAGGCATCCCTGGCATCTCCACAGGAGCCTCAGACTTATTGTAAACGAGACCAGAAGTTTGAAACCCTTTCCTGCGGTTCCCCCACCCCCACAAATATGCTCTACCCCTGATGGCCCTCACTCACCAACTACCTCAGGCCGAAGACTTGGGGACACCAGCAACTCCTTTCTGTCCCCTCCCCTATATCTGATCTGTTGGCAAATCCTGCCAACTCTAACTTCAAAATGTGTCTGCAATTCAAAAGTGTCTTTCCGCCTTCCCTGCGATCCTCTTCCTCCGGATCCGTGTCCCCTCTCCACTGATTATTCCGGGAGCCTCCTGTCTTCATCATTGCTTCCTGGCTGTTGGGTCATTTTTTGCACACAGCACAGCGATCCTGTTTTGAACATGTCAGATCATGTCACCTAAGGCTCATAACTTTCCAGCGACGGAGCTGAAAATCCCCTGTCCTCCCATGCATGGCCAGTGAGGACCGTGCTCTGGTCCCTGTTGTGGCCTCTCCTTCTCTCTCCAGGAGAGCTCCTGTCTCAATGGCTCTGCGCACAGTTCTGCCCTGCCTGTAACATCCAAATGACACCTTCCTCACTTCTCCAAGCTTACTCAAAGGCCGTTTCCTACCTTGCTTGTGTGTATTTTCTTAATTCTGAATGAGTTGGGCACACTTCTATTTTCACAGATATAGATAGATGATAGATTGATAGATCGATGGAGATAGTTTCTTTTTTCAGTCCTGGGGATCAACCTCAGGGCTTCATACGTGCTAAACAGGCACTCTACCACTGACCTGTGTCCCAAGCCCTATATTTTGATTTTTTAAGAAACAGTTTCGTCTTTTCTTTTTGCATTTTTCTTTTGGATTATCTTTCTGTTATTAATGCCTGTGAGTTCTGTGTAAACTAACGAACTTTCTTCTTTAGTAGACATTACAAATATGGTCTAACTTGTTGCTAACCTTTAGACTTATTTTGGGATTTTCATTTTTTAAAAACTACATAAATTTGTAGTTATTATGTAGTCAGACTTTTGAGCTCTTCGTTTATGTCCTTTTGAAATATCTTTTCCGACCTCAGAATATAAATACATTTATTTAGGCCTTTTTCCCCCCTAAAACTTCCTTGTGTTCATGTCTTTGCCTCATTTGGAATTTGCTGTTTCACATCCTTTTATTTTATCAAGTTTTTGTTTGTAAAATTTCCAGAGCAAAATCAATAAGAAATGTGTTTTATAATAAGGAGTTTATATTCTTTTTTCTATTAAAATGACAATGAATGAGGGAGAAACAATTTAGCTTGGAATAACAAATATTTTATTTAAGTCTCTAATAAGAGTCTTTTAAAAATTCAAGGCTGTATCCTCGGTATTTAAAACTTAAGACACCATCGAAATACCCTATCACAGGAAGCATATGCCGCTGCAGGGATTTTCAGTCGAAAATTAGAGCCAAATAACACTTACGGCTATGTTATGTTGAGGACCTACCGAGTGCGGGCACGGTGTCCACTCCCACGTTATGTTATGCTGAGGACCTACTCAGCGCAGGCACGGTGCCCACTCCCACGTTATGTTATGCTGAGGACCTACTCAGCGCAGGCACGGTGCCCACTCCCACGTTATGTTATGCTGAGGACCTACTCAGCGCAGGCACGGTGCCCACTCCCACGTTATGTTATGCTGAGGACCTACTCAGCGCAGGCACGGTGCCCACTCCC
>PVKS010015390.1:0-13951 GCA_004027875.1 Aplodontia rufa | reverse complement strand
CATACGAAGCAAATGTGAGCCTGAGGCTCCCTGAGAGCCAAACCCTTGAACACACATCAGACGCCTCTCCCCTTACTGGAGGGACTTGAAGAGGAGCTTGTACTCCTTGACTTTCTCAGCAGACCTTCACTCAGGGCCTGGAGCTCGGCCGCAGACTCCCACTCTCATCAGTGTCCTCTGCCAAGTGCAATGGCCCATTTTCAATGACTTTCCTGCTTGACCTCTTGCAGATATTTCATTTATGGCGATGGCTTTGTCCTTGGCTTCTCTGCATCCTTAGCTGCCTGATGTTGCTCTCTCTGGTTCTCCTACTGCTCTCAGACAGTTTCAGGGGCAATTTTATTGTAAGCAAATAGGAATAAAATACTTACCTTGCAGGGTTTACATGGATTAAAAAGGTAATATGTGCAAAAACCCTCAGCAAATATCCGTTGCGTGGAAAATTCTCAGTGGTTTTTATTACTATCAGTATCTTTTATCACCTTCCACATTCTGTTGTTTAAATTCTTTTTTTGTTGTTGTTTTTTTGTTTTTTGAGACCTCTCTTAGCTTCAGAACCTGTGTTCTATGCTTGGAACTCTCTCTGGTTCCTTCCTCCCTCTGGCTCAGTAGCCTCACAAAGTCATCCTACCCAGGTGGGTGTGGTGGTGCACACCGATAATCCCAGCAGTTCAAGGAGGCTGAGGCAGGAGGATCGCAAGTTCAAAGCCAGCCTTAGCAACCTAGTAAGGTCCTAAACAACTAGGGAAGTCTAAGCAACCTAGTGAGATCCTGTCTTAAAATTAAAAACAAAAAAATTAAAAAGGTTGGAGATGTTGCTCAGTGGTTAAGTGCCCCTGGGTTCAATCCCTGGTACCAAAAAAAAAAAAAAAAAGTCATCATGTCCAAAATGAAAATCGTCATCTTCCCGAATACTTCCTCTGTCTGAGAAGTAGATGCAACCAAGCTCTGTCTCATTCAAAGCAGAGACCACATCCTCCCCAGCCTTGACTCTCTGCCACCTCTGTCCCCCTCTATTGTTCAGCCAGTCCCTAACTTGCCAATTGCACTTGTGAAAATGGAGCCAGGGCCCGGGACTCTGATGTCAGGTGGACCCAGCTCCCTCTGCAGCTTTGCTGTTCCTTTGCAGTAAGACCTTAAACAAAAGGTATGAACTCCCTGGCCTCAGTTTCCCCATCTGTAAAATGGGGTGTGTTACTAATACCCACTTTACAGGATCATTGGGAGGATTAAATAAGATAATGCAAGTCAAGAGCTTTGCACGGTGTCTGCTACAGCGAACGCACAACAGCTATCACTAGCCATTACTATCACGAGTACTTCTATTATATTATTAGGTGGTGGTCACCTCCTAGAGATAGTTTGAAATACTTAGAGCTTTTGTGCAAATGAGGTTTTGTTGATGAAGAGCCGAGAACTCAGAGACTTATCTTTCTTCTTAGTAGGTTGGAATTAGTGTGTGCAACACACATGCACGCTCGCGCGCACACACACACACGTTGTAACTCTGCCTTGAGATCAGGGCCATTTCATATTGAAGGACCTGCAGGATGAATGAGAAATGACATTGGTTTTCTCTCTAGAGCCGGATTGTCTCACCGAGCCCTGGTTTATATTTCCTTCCACACCACTTCTTCCTGTTTGGAGAGAGCACAGCCAAGTTTATCTCCTGGCACCTTGTTATTAAGGGTCAGTTACAAGGACTGACCCAGCTAACCAGGGCCTTGTAGTTACACAGGCGTTGTAGGCACCACGCCCAGGTTTTGTGGCTTGGGTCCTCCTCCCCTGGCTGGAGTTTATAAACTGTATTCTGTTGAGCTGGAAACAAACATCTTTGTTCCTGATCAAGAGCCACAGGACAGCACTTTCAGGGAACTGCTACTATAAATATTGCGCTCTCCCAGGTGATGTATATATAAATGGGTCATTATTTTGCATCTCGCACCACCCTGGCCCCATCTTTTCCCACAGATGAGCTTGGCTGTTAGGGCGATGGGGTGGGGGGACATGCCACATGTCACAAGCCCTGCCATCTCATGCCTTTGTCATACATCTCCCAACCGCCCAGAAGGAAACCAGGGGTGACTCGCAAGCTTCAGCAAGTGAAGGTCATTGGGAGCCCAAGGTCATATGCAAAGATCATGAGAACCTTGCATTTTATGTTGCTCTCATTTCTGATCATTGAAGCAACCTCTCTGAATTTCTGAAAGGGAAGGGATTGGAGAAAGCCACACACCCACTTTTGTTTGGTTCTGATTTGCTTTGGCTTTTGTTTTTTTTTTTTGTTTTTCCCACCCACCACAAGTTCTTTTCTTCCCCTCTCATAGTGTGGGCGAAATGCTGAAAACTTCGACCGATTTTTCACCCGCCATCCACCAGTCCTAACACCTCCCGACCAGGAAGTCATCAGGAATATTGACCAATCAGAATTCGAAGGATTTTCCTTTGTTAACTCTGAATTTTTAAAACCTGAAGTCAAGAGCTAAGTAGACGTGTAGATCTCCGTCCTTCATTTCTGTCATTCAAGCTCAATGGCTATTGTGGTGACATTCTTTTCCATTGCTAAGATACATCCATGTTTTGTTTTCTGATGAGACTAGAGTGGCCATGTTTTGGAACCCAAATATCCTTTGGTAGTTTGGAGCATCTCTGCGAGATGGAATTATGCAGGTGGCATAGAGAAATGGCTACTGCATAATTGAGACATCACCCAAGTCCTCTTCCAATGTATCCCCAGCATGCCGGCTAAGTAGATCCAGAGGGGAGAGAAAATGCCTGCTTTCTCCCCCTCGTTTCCTGCAGCGCCATTTTCCACCCCAACCATCCAATCTAGACTCTTCCTACAACATGGGTGGATGAATCAGATGCTAGCAGTATTCTTCCACTTCCAGACTTGGAGCTTGGCTTGTACCCAAATATTCAGTTGCTTTGCCCTAGAGGGAATCCCTCCATGCAGGCGGTGCTGGAGGCAGGAGAGCTTTGAAAAGAACATGCTAAAAATAAAATTTCATTTTTATTTTATTTTTTTAACTCAAAATTAAGAAGATTATTGAAGTCCTAAAATTTCAAGCGCGTGCTTTTAGACCATTTCAATCTAAAAGCACCTTCCAGGGGTCAAAAGGCAACCAGCTTGGGTGCTCCCTCCATGCTGTAATTTCTGGTACCGTGTATCCCTGATCACTCTTGTCCCCAAACTACTCAAAAAGGGCATTTGGCACTGTTCCCTGAAACAACATGGTCACTCTAGCAAGGTCCCAAAGGGCTGCGGATTTCCATTGCATTTCATAGTTTATTTGCTTTGGGGTTTTATTTCTGTTGTTGTTCAAATGCAAAAAGAAAAAAAAAAAAAGTTACTTACGTTGTTACACATGCTTTAAAATATGTGTCCAAATGTTTTTAACCACGATGATCTCCTTTGATTTAACCAGAAGGTGGCTGGGGAGCCCAGCAGACTCATGCTTGAGGTGAGGGGATTTATCTAAGTCTGTCGCTGGCTTTGGAAAGCTAATGAAGCGTTCTGAGAAAGACTCCATCTCTCAAAACAAAGACAGTCCCGTTCTTCCCTTTGATGCTGTTCTGCAAGATGTTTGTGGAAATGTTCGTTTGTATCTGGATCTCTGTTATGTGCCATTTTTCTTCTAGCATCAAGATATAATTAAAAAAAAGAAAGAAAGAAAAGAAGAAATGCTATTACAAGGAGAAATGTGAACCCAAACTACAAAGTAGGGCCCGAGTAAGGAACTCAGGAGAAAGGCAGGAAATCCAGAGCTTAGGCTCAGTACCTGCGCTCAGCCAGCCAGTAAGAGAGGCAGGCGCTGGGGACCCTCCAGGAGCTTCTGGTGCCCTGAGATGGGTACAGTGACCTGGCCAGAGCCTGTGACACTGTCGGAGGTCAAAGCTCACATTCCCACCGAAATCAAGTCTAGAGGGCAGCTAGGAATGTGGCTGGGGTTCCTCATTTCCTCATGAAAATCACCACTGCTCCTAGCTCGGACTAAATATTCTGCCCACCAAGCAACTCTGGGAGCTCCCAGAAGCCCAGGGAGACCCCTTGGGTGGGAGAGATTTAACTTTCGTCTGAATGGGTGGGGACACCTGCTGACTCCTCATCCTTCCCTACCCTGAAGAGAATTCTTATCCCAGTTGAAGAAATTTCCAGAAGCTCCGGGGCTTCTGCAAGATTATCAAGGGAACTTGAAAAACTTGACAGATGTCCTTGAAGCAAGACTGCTCATGGTTAAGGAAGCCGTGCATTGGGTTTCTGCTTAGGCGAAGTCCATTGCAGCCCATTTGTTTCTGCCTTCTCCATTCACCTTGCTTCAGGCTTGGGGACCAACAGCATATCACAAATGCTGTTGCCACTGTGATACAATCTGGACCTAAGGTGAAGCAAACCTGAAGTCCCAGCTGAGCAGCAGGTTGGAGGAGGACACTCAGGGCAAAACCCCCTCACTCGATTCTTGGGGAAATCAGGAAAGAGGAAGTGACTTGCCCAAGGTCAGTTGGCTGGGATCCAAACCCAGGTGTCCTGACCATCGGCACAGGGCTCTTCTACTCTATAACACCATAGCAAGGGCCTCTGAGCCATGCCCACCACCAAGAAAGCCATCTGAGGTCCTGCCAGGGGTACCATGCCTTTCCTTGGATATTTTCTCAGGATAAAAATAAAAGTGGAGAAACATTGGGTCATGGACAAATGATCTGAGATTACCGTAGAAAACAATGTAGAATGGATACATGGATAGACAGATGGTAGATAGATCTAGAATAGAGCATATATTTATATATTGCACTCTACAGTTTCCAAAATCTTGCCATTATTTTTCAAGTTTCATAGTTTGCAGAAATAGGCACTCAAGCCAAAGTCTTCATTCCTCCAGCATACCTTGCTAAGGGTTGGTCAGAGAAGCCTTCTGTGGAAGTAAAGAAGGGATCATTAGTCAGAATTCTTCCTGTTTCCTTTTGAGCAACATTTCCTGTGCAGAAGAAACCAAGAAACAGAGCTTTCATCGTATACGATCTCTGAGAAACCCTTTGCAAATTTATCCAGGAAGAAAACCATTTATTTTTGCCATCATCCATTTTTTTCCACCATCATTCATTCAGATAACATTTACTGAGCATCAAGTGTGTGCCAGGCTTGGTGGCAGGAGCACAGTGGGTAACAGTAACGATGCAATCGATCCTTCCCCCTCTTCCCCCAGGATGCTGGGAGGGTAGTCATCATTAAACAAGCAATTAAAAGCAAGATGGACTCTAGAGAGAACTCGTCTCTGGGCCAGTCAGGGACAGCTTCGTACAACAAAGAAAATGTCACCAAACATCTTTGGGGCTCTTTTCTTCTCCTTAGAGAATGCCAGCTGAAGCTGAAGGAGAAGTATAGCAGCATCCTCCTGAGCTGGAGTATTTCTAGAACAAGCATTTAGTGGGTGTGACAGGTGGGGAAGGTAGACTGGATGGGCTCCCTTCTGAAAGGCCAAAGTCCCAGTGTCCATCCTTGCATAGACCACAGAATCACCAAAGACCTGAGCAAGGACAGACACTCACATTACCTCTTTCCGCGGAGAGTGGGGCCTGGTTTTAGAGCTCGGTTCTTCGTTCCAAGTCTCGCCTCTCAGGTTGCATCTCTCAGGCTCTCCTGCCCTCATGGAGACCCCATTCCCCTTACACAGCACTGTCCCCAGCGGGACACACCTGGTTCTTCCAGCCTACCTGTGACAGGCTGAGATTTTCCAAAAGAATTTAAATTAGGGGAGAATTTAAAAAAAAAAACAAATAAGAAAATCTAAAGTAATCAAAAAAGTCCTCATTAGCCGTGGCCAGTCATCCACCAGGATCCAAGCTCCCTTCTGATTCCTTAGTCTTCCCTCTAAGAAGGGATAGGGCTGCGGTCACAATGACCTTCTTGGAGGACTAATAGGAGGCCAGTGCATTAATAACCCTCTCTGGATGAGCGCTGCTCTTCTCAGATGTAGCTTCAGATGCTCTCAACCCAAAAGGAATTATCCCAACAGAAAGGATCGTTCTCTCCCAACGTCTAGGGTAAAGTCCTCAAGTATTTTTCTACAAGGATCTACTTGCTGGACAGAGTCTGCAAAGGCAAGTCCTGTTTAGACATGTGGCTGCCTGAAGCATGAGCCCTCACCAGCGCAGCAAAATAGAAAGGGCTTCCAAAGTTGGGGTTGGTGGGGGGACAACTTCTGCTGAATGTCCCCAGGCAGGGAAGGTCAGATCAGGCTGGCAGTGCCCAGGAGACCTCAAAGGAGGCAGCTGTGTATCTCCTGGCCCCGAATATACCTACCTTCTATCCCACACCTAGCCCTGAACTCCCAGACCTTGAATGGCCCTCACACAGCTCAGTTCATGCTTGAGTTCAAAATAGACAGTGCCCACGTGGGCCATCCTTAGGACCAATGAGAATAAATTCCACTGTTCCAGAGTGAGATCCCTGGCTCAGGGGTGATTATAAATTGGCAAAAGCAAAGAAAAGCTCACCCTTGGTCAAGACTTCATTCAGTGATTCATTCCCTCAACAAGTAATTATGGACAGCCTGATCTGTGTTGGGTACTATTCTTGGCACTGGAAACACAATACAAAGAATCAGACAAGGACCCCGCTCTCCTGCAGAGAAATAGCAAAAAACAAGACAAGGTCTGAAAGCCATAATTGCAATGAAGACAATTAAAAGGATGATTCGTGGGCACCAGGAGAGGGATTCACAGACAATAAAGGAAAAGGAGTCACTGGAGTTTTCCCCCAGACACAGGAAGTCACACATGAAGTACCTGGGTGTGGAATCCCCCAGGCAGGACAGGTGGGACATGGCAGGAGGGGGCCCACCATCCAGAAAACAGTTCCATCAGCATCTTTAGCTGGGTCCTCTTTGGCCACACTCACCCAAGTGTATTCCTGATACCGGTTTTGACTTCCTCACCCACACATCTCCACTCAGAAAGCCCAAGAGAAAGCAGGGAACTCCAGAGAGACATTTTGCCAAGCTCAGGGGAGCAGCCAGAATGAAGCAGTTCTTGTCAAAGGTGCTTTGCGGAAAGAAAGGAGCCCAGCAATGAGAGGTCTTTATCAGTCAGTGCCTGGATTTCAGTTTAGCCCCAGAAAACTGGCCCAGCTCTGAGTCGGCCAGTCCTTACTGAGCCTGCCCTCTGTAGTCTGATATGACTCTGGCTTCAGCTAGGCAACCCACCTGGTGCCAGTGAATCCCAGGTGATATCTTGGGTGTTCAGTAATGAAACAACCACCAGGCTCATTCCCCGGGCACTGGGGCTCATTTCCTGGCAACACATCACTTAAATAGAAAGAGAAAGAAACGCCAGACTAACCAGGAGAATCGAGTTGTTTCATTTTTCAAGAAGGTTCTTGAAGCTTCCGGGTTTGTTTCTTACAATGTCAGACACACGCTCGAAACATCTTTGATGAAGACCCTAGTTCTAGCCTGCAGGTGGGTTTTTGAGCAGCCCTTTCAAAGCCTTGATTGCACAGCGAGTGTGGAGTGGTGTGCTGGGCTCCTTGTGCTGAGCAGAATCCTGATTTCTCCAAGGACCACTCTGCTCTCTGCTGTGCCTGGTTCTCCTTTGCAAAGCAGGAGGCCTCCCAGCCACAGGGATCTCTACTGAGTGGCTTTTGTCCAGGACACTCTATCTAGCAGCTGATTCTCTGACATTATGCATAGTAACAAGCAGTTACCAATTCAGTTCATCTCAAAGAAAACATAACCCCTCACCCACACCTCTTTGTGGTAGTCCTTAAAGAAATTTGATGACCTTTGCCTTTCTTAAACATTTCCACCAAGTTTTCTCTCCCAAAGCCAACCTACCATGTGAAATGAAGCTAGGTCACATACTGCACCTTCCAAAAGCCACCAGCCAGCGCAGGCAGGGCTCTTGCTGCCTCTGTTCAGAAGGTGTCATCAGCCTTCCGGTCACTGGCGGGTCTTGGTCGTTTTCCTTCCTCTTACGCTGTGTTAATGTGTTTGCTTTCCGTTTGGCAGAGAGACAAGCGAGATACCTCCAACTTCGACAAAGAGTTCACTAGACAGCCTGTGGAACTGACTCCCACTGATAAACTCTTCATCATGAACTTGGACCAAAATGAATTTGCCGGCTTCTCTTACACTAACCCAGAATTTGTCATTAATGTGTAGGTGAATGCAAACTCCATTGTTGAGCCTGGGTGCAAGGCTTCAGGCCACCCGTATGTATAATTCTAGTCTTCCAGGATTCTTGGTGCGTATGCTGGCATTCAGCATGTGGACAGCTTGTCGTCGGGGGCTTCTCTTTGTATGTGTAGCTTGCTAGTTTATTTTCTACATTTGAAAATGTTTAGTTAGAATAAGCGCATTATCCAGTTATAGAGGTACAATTTTCCAAACTTCCAGAAACTCATCAAATAAACAGACAATGTCAAAAAATACTGTGTCTGACACCAAAATGCTTCAGTATTTGTAATTTTTAAATTCAGAAGCCGATGTTCCTTGTAAAAGTTTTTACAGTTATTCTCTAATATCTTCTTTGAATGCTAAGCATGACTGGTATTTTTAAAAGTTGTAAGCTTTGCAGTTACTGTGAACTACTGTCTCTTGGAGGAATTTTTTTGTTTAAGAATTGATATGATTAAACTGAATTAATATATGCAAACTCTCTCGTCTACTTGTCTGTCTTTAAGTGGACTCTGGTACGGACGTTGCAAAGTGGAGACTCGATGGCTGGTGTTGCCAGCAGATGAACTTCTTCTCACTCACACAGAATTTAGTTTAATTGAAATCATTGTTAGCATTTTGCAGTGGGATATTTTATGTGAACTTCAGATTGTCTTGAAAAAAATCTACAAGACTGGCAGCACCGGACCCTTTTCCATGTGGAAATCATTTGACAGAACCGAGAAGTGCCTGCCTCTTTTGAAAGCAGTGTGTGCTCTCATTTTGCCACAGTCTCCACCACCCCCTGTTGTCTCGCACCCTCTTTCCACTCCCCTGACTGCTGTAACCATTTGAAGTTGAGACTTCCATCATCTGTGAGTCACAGGGTTGACAACCTCACTATCTCCCTGTGTCCATAATCAGGGTATCGGCGCAGCTTTCTAGTTAGTGTGGTTCATGTTTACCATTAAGCACGAAATACATTGCCAGAGTCAGGAAGGAGGCCGGTGTCTGTACAAAGAGCACTTTTCTGTGATCTATAAGGATTTACTATGTTTAAAACACATATATTTATCTTTTTTACTATTTTAACCTAATTTAGCTTAGTGTGTGCAAATGAATAAACAAACAACCAAAAATAAGCTTAGCCCTTTCTGTCAACAGCTGTACTCTGTCCATGGAGTCCCAAGAGAACTTGGGGGAAAAGGGAGGCTGCCTCTAAATGTTTCTGGCATGGTAAGGCGTCCCTCTGTGTGAGAGCAGAGTGCCGCGGCACTGAATCACTGTTTAAGCCCAATTCTTGCTTCTCTGAATGAAGTCATGCTTCTGTTTTCTTTTTGAAAGATGTAGTAATCCAATCTGTAGCACATGTCTTTGTAACTGCAAGTGGTGACAGAAAAGAGCAAACCTGTCACGCAGAGTACGTTATGACTCTCTATAGTGGTTGCTCATCTCCTTTCCTGGAGGAGACCCAGTAAATGGAGCAATTGGGCAGATACAGTAAATCCATTGATCCTACCTAGTGAGCTCATCTTTGCAGAACTGTAGAAACTCTGCCAGTTAAAGTTGGCTGGAATCAACTTAAACTTAAAGGAAAAATTGTGTTCTATGTACCACATTTAAAAAATAAAAATGCATGGGCTTCTATAGGGGTTTGGAGACGAGGTCCATTTATGGTACAATTAGATGAGGAGAGGTCACTATTCCTTGCCAGCTTCTCCTACTTTTCCATGTGCTAGATGTAAACCCATCTTTCGTTTAATAAATATTCAGGATCCACTCTGAGCCAGGTAAAGTTGTAGGTGTTGGTGTTGTGGAGACCAAGAAGATAGTCCAGGAATGACCACTCATGGGGACAATATGGCTGCAGAAGTTGAGCCTCTCATCTTGCTAGGATCGTGTCCCATGAGAAAGAGTGGTAACATCTTTCAGAGTCTTGCAGTTTGCACTAATTGGCTCGGCCTACTCACATGTACATTCCTGAACCAAACAGTGTGCCTGAACCTCAGCTGTAACAAGCTATACCCAAACTTTAAAGCAACAGATATTTCTCATCTCTGAATGTGTGTGGATCAAGAGTCTGGCTATGGTATGTCTCTCATGAGTCTGGCCAAGGTTACATGTAAAAGTCAACTGGGTGTAGGGAGCTGGTGTGGTGGCTGGAGTGGCAGCTCAGCGGTTATGGCACTTGCCCGGCATGCGCAAGTATGCAAGTTCAAACCCCAACACCGCATACACAATGAAGTGTCTGAGGAATGAAAGTCACATGAAAAATTAAATAAAAATTGCTTCTCTCTCTCTCTTCCACTGTCCCTTCTTTCTTAAAAAAAAAAAATGTCAACTGGGAGAAACTGGAATTTACTTCCATGCTTCCTGACATAATTATTGGCAACTTCAGTTCCTCACCACGTAAGCCTTTCCATAGAGCTATCTCTGGACATGGTAGCTGTCTTCCCCTAAAACCAATGATTCAAATCAGAGTGCTCAATTTGGACATCACAAACTTCTTATAGTCTAATATCAGAGGTGACATCCCATGTTGTTTCCGTTTCTGTTCTTTAGAGGTGAGACAGTGTGTCCAGTCCGAGCTCAAGGGGTTATCCAAGGTGAAACCCTTGGAAGGTGGGAATCTTTGAGGACCCCCCTTAGTGGATTCCTACCACATACATCATGAGCTGCACTTCTGCACTTAGGGATAGAGTGACTCTCAACACACAAGAGCTAGGAAGGGGCGAGGGACTGCTTGCTACCTAAAATTTGGAGCATGTTCTTGGAACAAAAGGGATGTATGCTCAGAAAGCAAACCATAATGGTGGATTCTCTGTGGATGGAAATTTTGGTCTATCCCAAAGATTCTCTGGGACTAATCATATATGAGAAGCAATTAAAAGAGTGCTTACATAGCCAAGTTCACTACCTAAATTTCACCCTCTTGGGAATTATAGCATTTTGCTTTCAGGAGCTCAAAATCCACCAAAAAGATGAGTTGGCAGAAACATTCACATGATAAAAATCAACATCAGCTGTCTAATGCTAAGCAACAGACCACCTCAAAGCTTAGTGGATTTTCAAAAGCAGCCATTTATTTGGCTCACAGTGGTGGATTTTCTGGCCTAACCACCCCGGCTTATCTCTGATGGACTTGGCAGTGTCTCTTCCGACAGCTGGAAGGTTGGCTGGTGACAAGGTCTAGGAGAGCCTCATTCGCATGTATAGATTTGATGGACAGGTCTAGGGGAAGCTGTTTTGTTCCGCATGCCCTGGATTGTTCCAGGAGACTAAGATAGGCTTCTCCATGTAGTGGTTTGAATGCCTCCAAAGAGCAGCAAGGGGAGAGAAGCCTGGTGCTCAGGTCTTCCTCAAGTCTCTGCTTATGTTTGCTTCTTTCCCATGTGGCAAATTCAGGAGGTGGAGAAAAAGACTCCGTCTCTGAGTGGGAGACAGCGCAAAGCCACATCGCACAGCAAAGGGACAAAGGGTTGAGAAAATTTGTGATCGATTTTATACCCACCATATCCACAGAATTATTCATGAGTTCAGGAAACATCAAAGAAATAAGACCAATGAGGAAGAAATTGCTTTCTCGAGGTGACTTCTGTCTCAACGGCGACAAAACCCCAGATTTGGGCCTGTCAGTCGGCGACCAGAGTCAACCTGGGAGCTGATGATATAGGCTCTTCAAACCAATGGTGACAAATTTAAGTCCTCTGACCTTATTCCTGTCATGGATTGGTTTTTCTATTTTTAAATCTCATATGCAAGATGCTGGTGTAATCAGGTACGACTACAAGACAAGATTGATGGGAACCAAGTTGGGGATACTCAAGCAATACCACCCTATCGGTGCTGGCTCCAACACCTCAAAAGCCAAACGTCTCCAGCCCTATATTTTTGCTTGTTTGGATGTGAGAATGCCGTGACCCGTCTGGAACTTCTGCTGCTCATGCTTCCTGAAAGCAAGGCTGGTTCCCAGAGGGGATCCTGGTTTCCAAGATGCAAGGTCTGAGCTTGAGGCCCTGCAACGTGAGGGTCTGCAGCGCGGGGGGTGCTGAGTCTCCATGAGCCAGACCTACCTTCTACGTAGAGGGGAAGTAGAAATGCAGAGGGGACACTATGGCCACCCTTGCCTTGAGATGTCCTGAGTTAGTGTGGGTGGTGGTGAACCACGCTCTGTCCACTCTGGCCTTTTGCCGTATCAATTCTGGTCTCTCTGACATATGGTCTGCACAAATTAGCCCACATGTCAGGGGGTGAGATTCAAGTGACATTTAGAAAAGAGATACAAGGACTTTCCGTTCTGGATTACCCAGTGACTTCGTCTTATGAGGTCCAAGAGGAAATACAAACACAGAGGACGATGTCTAAAAGTTGGAATGTATTACTACTTGAAAATCTAGCTATGCATTCTTAACCCTAGTGTGGGTTTGCATTTATAGAGAAATCCTTGATATCATGTGTCTTCCATCAATCATCTATGGCTGCTAACAAGGAGCCCCAACACTTAGCACCTCACTGCAATCCACATCTGTCACCTTGGTCTCACTGTGTCCAGAGCATGAGCAGGGCTTCGCTAGGTCAGTTTCAGTTTCTCATAGACCACAGTCAGAGTAGTGGCTGGGGCAGTGGTCTCATCTGAAGTTTCCACTTCCCAGAGGCTGCCTGCCTTCCCTGGCTCAGAGTCCCCTTCACCTCCCAGGCACCCCTGCACCCTCTGCAGCCTTGTTAAGATGCCTTTTCTTTCTGTGTCCTTTGTGATTCCATGGGGTCCTTGCAAGATAGCCCAGGATAATCCTCCCATCTCAGATCCTTAACATGACTACAGAATCCTTTTTGCAAGCAAGGTAACAAAGTTGCAGGTGTCAGGGATTAGGTTCAGGGACATCCTGGGCTGGCCTTTATCCTGCCTCCCCACAGAGACCTTAAGCAGAGAATTGCCATGACCCCGTGACCCCGGCTACCTTAGAGACCCTAGTAGAGATTGGAGCAAGAGCAGGAAGATCAATGGAGACCATTGCCACGGTGCAGGGGTGAGGTGGAGGTGTGGCTTAGCAGGGCCACTGCCGGAGAGGAGAGAGAGAGACTAGACAAGCAAGGTGAGCGATTCAGATCATGGTTGAACCAGATTCGTTCAACCACGTTTGCTTCAGTCTCTCTGCAATAATTAACTTATAAGAGATTTTTTGAGCTCACATTCAGGCCCTTGATCAAGTGACCCCATTACTTGGGCCCTCTGGTTGGGATATTGGATGGCAACGGCAGAGAGTGGGTGGTGGATCAAAACCACCCATATCATGAGCCAAGAAGCAAACAGAAGAAAGGAAAGGGGGGCCAGGATCCCAGAGCCCCCTTAAGGGCCCACCCCAGTGACGTAAGGGCCTCTTACCAGGCCCAAACTCCTACAGGTTCCAAAACTTCCCGGTAGCACCACCCTGAAGACCAACGCTTAGCACCAGAACATTTCAGGGCTATTCACTCAACCCACAGAAGATATCATATATTAATCTTGGAATCTGTAACTGCTATTAGCTTCTTTGGAAAAGGGCTCTTTGCAGAAGTAATTAAATTGAAAATATTGAGAGGAAGAGATGACCCCGGGTTATCAGGAAGGGCTTTAAAATGCCATCACAACTGCCCTTATCAGAAAGAGTCAAGCTGGGCATGGTGGCATATGCCTATAATCCCAGCAGCTCAGGAGGCTGAGGCAGGAGGATTGCAAGTTCAAAGGCAGCCTCAGCAACTTAGTGAAGCTCTAAGCCACTTAGTAAGACCCTGTCTCAAAATTAAAAAAAAAAAAAAAA
>PVKS010015389.1:0-46082 GCA_004027875.1 Aplodontia rufa | reverse complement strand
ACACTAGATACCCATTTAACACATGAGTTCTTCTGGGGGAAACTGCATTAGATGAAACCCACAGTAGCTTATCTATGTGTTAGCATTACCCCTGGTTATCAAAGTTTATACACAATGATTGCTACAGTTTTGACAATGTTTCCCCCTTATCTGTATCCTGTATCGCAATATACTTCTAATAAATGTGGGAAAAAAAATGAAAGCTTTGGCTAGGCTTTCAAGGAATATATGGAGTAAGAGATTAAAGCGGACATCTTGTCCTGTCCCTGAATTCAGTGGAAATGCTTTCTGTCTTTCTCCATTAAGCTTAAAGTTGGCTATGAGCTTCTCATAAATAGCTCTTACAAAATTAAAATATCTTTCTTTGATCCCTCTCTTCTCCAGCGTTTTGAGCATAAATCGGTGCTGAATTTTACCAAAGGCCTTTTCTGCATCAATAGAAATATTATATGATTTTTATTTTTAATTCTGTTTAAGTGGTGAATTACATTTATAGATTTGCGTATGTAAAAAAGTGTTTGGGAGAGTCCCCTCTGTTTCAGTTTCTTGGAATAGCTTAATAAAGAGAAACATTAGCTCCTCCTCATAGGTGTGGCAAAACCCAGTGGGGAATCAATCAGATCCTGAGCTTTTTTTCTTTGGAAGACTTTTAATTGCTATATAAATTTCAGTGCCTGTTTTTGTGATATTTATGATTTCAGTATCTTCCTTCCTAATTTGGGGGTGCTTCACACGTCTAGAAATTTTTCCATGTTTTTCAGATTATCTAATTTAGGGAAGAAATTTTTTAAAAATAGGTGAATTTTCACATAATCCGGAGGAACCATAACTATGAAGTTGGTAAGAGAAGGGAGGGAGGCATCAATGAAGGAGAGATTAGGAGGGTTCTCAAGGCAACTGGGAACTTTCGACTTCCATGAGAAGCCCAACTGTACACAGGCAGGCAGATAAGATCCGAAATTTCAAAAATTAATACACATGTATAAGCTTATTTCCTTCTATAACGTGGGGTAAAACAGAGGAGACTTGAGAATGGGGAATGGTCAAAATGGGGAGATCTTGGACTAAGGATCAGCCTTAACTTACTTAGTCAACATCCATGTATGGATGAATATGTAACAGCAATTCCCTCCGATATGTAAGACTATGTCAAATGAATAAAAAAATGGTTCTGATAATATGCTGAATTTCCATGGGGTTGGTGGTGATTTTTCCCTTTTTTGGTAATTTTGTTGATTTGCTTCCATTCTTTCCTTCTTTTAGTGAGATTAGCTAATGGTCTGTCGATTTTATTTATTTTTTTCAAAGAACCACCTCTTAGTTTCATTGATTCTTTTTATTGTGTTTTATTCTTGATTTCATGGTTTTCACCTCTGATTTTGGTTATTTATTGTCTTTTCCTGAGTTTAGAATTAAATTGTACTTCCATTTTTAGAGATTTGAGGTGGAGCATAAGCTTTCTTTATTTTAAAAAAATTTTTAAAGAGGGACACTGAGAGGAAGAAGAAACTTTTATTTGGTTTTTCATGTGACATTTGTTGCTCCCACACTTTGTTATGTACACAGTGCTGGGGTTTGGACTCACGTACTTGAACATGCCAGGCAAGTGCCATAACTACTGAACAGCTTTATTTATTTGAGATCTTTTCTGATTTTTTTTAAAGAGAGAAAGGGTCAGTGAGAGAGAGAGAGAGAGAGAGAGAGAGAGAGAGAATCAATTTTATTTATTTCATGTGGCTTTGTTTGCTCTGACACTTTGTTGTGTACATCGTGCTGGGGTTTGAACCCTCATCCTCACTCATGTTAGGCAAGCACTGTAACTGCTGAACCACTGATCCAGTCCTCTCCTGATTTTTATTGTAGGTACTCAGTGCTATAATTTTTTTCTTCAGAATGCTTTCATGCTGTCCCAAATGATTTGATATGTTTTGTCTTCATTTTCATTTGCTTCCAAGAATGGAAGATCTCATGTCTTCTTGAATTCATTCTTCATTTAATAGGTTACTATTCAATCTCCATGTGTAGGTGTGTTTTCTGTTAAAATTTTTCTGCTAATTGCTAGGGTCATGGTGTCACGATCTAAAAGTATACATGGAATAATATCTACTTTTTTCTATTTGCTGAGATTTCTTTTGTGAACTAGAATATGATCTATTTTGAAGATTGATCTAGGCACTGCTGAGAAAAAGTTATTCTCACCCAATTTGTGCTGAAATATTCTATATATGTCTGCTAAGTTCATTTGATTTATGGAGTAGTTAGTCTGACGATCTCTTTATTGTTTTCTTTTGCTCTGACAATCTCTCTTTTAATCATTGAGGTGAAATAGCTCAGTATTATCATGTTGAGGTCCACAGGTGGTTTTATGTCATGGAGTATTTTTTTACATATACTTGGCAGTATTGGTGTTTGGTGAATATATATTTACTATGGTTTTATCTTCCTTTACTAGGATGTAGTGGCCTTCTTTATCTTTTCTGATGAATTTATGTTTAAACTCTACTTTGTCCAGTATAAGTTGTTTCCACACCTGCTTCCATTCTTTGGCTGTATGCCTGGTAGGTTTTTTCCCATCTTTACTTTTAATTTCCGAGTGTCAATTCCTGTAAGGTGGGTCTCCTATAAGCAGCATATTTTTGAATTTCTTTTTGATCCTATCTGCTAATCTGTGACTGTTTGTTGGTGTGTTGAGACCATTCATATTCAGTGTTAGTTATGTGGTTATGGTTCATAGCCATCATGTTTTAGTAGTAAGAACTGTGCTGTGTTGGTTGTATACTGAGATCTTGTGCTTTTTTTTGAATTTCCTGTGTTTGTGGGTTTTGAGGATTGTGTGTTTGTTCTTCAGTCTGCAGTTTATCCAAGGATTTTTTTTGTAATTCTGGTTTTCTGTTCATGAATGTTGCAAGTTTGATATAATCATAAAATATTCTTATTTTCCCATCAAATTTGAAGCTGTGTTTTACTGGGTATAGTATTCTCAGCTACAGGTTGTGATCATTCAGAAGTTGAAAGATCTCCTTCCATGATCTTCTTGCTTCTAGGGACTGAGCTGAAATGTCAGACATGATCCTTATTTGTTTGCCTCTGAATGTGATTTGGCATTTCTCTCTTGCCGCATTGCATATTCTTTCCTTGATTTCCCTGTTGTCCATTTTGAATATGATGTATCTCAGTGAGTGTTTCACTTAATAAAACATGATTTGGTCTATTGGATGTCCTGTTTGCTTCCTTCAATGAACATATCTGACTGTATTTTAATATACAAAATACTTTCTTTAACTATGTCATTGAGAATGTTCTTTATAACTTTCATTAATTTTTTCCTATCTTCCAATTATTCTTAGATTGTTTCTTCTGATTTCATCCAGATATTTTGAAAGTTCCGCTCTTTTTCTGTGATTTTTCCCCCTCTTTTTTGTCATCCATGTGCTCAGCCTATCTTTGTTTTTGGAAGTTTTTTCTTCCAGAGCTAAGGTTCTTTATTCCATAGAAGTTAGTCTATTATTAAATTCTTCCACCACTCTTCTGATGTGATTGACTGAAGATTGTAGCTCTGTTGCTTCCTTTCTCAGTATGTCTATTTCTTTGATAATAGAATTTCCTATCTCTTGAGTTTTCTCACATAGTCCCTTCATCAGATCTTCTTTTAGTTCTTTTTCCCTTTTAGTAATCATATCATTGATTAATTTTTTTTCTAGATTTTCATCCCCCTCAGCATCCATGGTCTCCATGCTAGGGTAGTTGTTGGCTTGAGGTGAGCCTTTTATTGTTTGATTCCTTATTATTTGATGAGCTTCTTCTGGATATTTGAATTGAGTTCCCCTGTAGTGAAACCAGGTAGGTCTCAAGGTGCTTCTTCATTGCATATCAAATGTTGCATGAGACATCACTCCTTTGATGACCTTCTTCCAGAAAGCTGTTTTGTTTGGACACTTGTTTTGCTGTCCCTTTTGGATCTAGGCTCCAGGGTGTCAAACTGGAATCTGTTGGGTTATGGGCCTTCCAGCTGGATTGTAGAAAGACAGCAAGAGTGGTGTGCTGTTGAGTTCTCGGGTCTTGGGTGTGCAGGTAGAGCTGGAATAGACCTTCTGCATTCCACATCTGTACCTGGAATCCTTGGCAATGGATATGGGTACAATATACCAGGACATGGAGGGTATGTGCTTTATCTGGGCCACTCTGGTCAGGAATCTGTGTGGGTGGCTCTCCTGAGAACATGTGTAGGCCAAGGACCAGAGGCCTGATGGCAGTGTGGGTTGACTCCATATGGGCATCCTGGGTGTGCCCTGCCATCCCGGGACCTGAGACCAGGAGGCCTGCAAACAATTGCTGGGAGGCTTGGCTCCAGATATGAGTCCTTGGGTGTGGGTGCCCTGGGCACACCTGCTGGACAAGCACCAGAGTCCTGGGGGCTTGTGCCTGATGACTGGGTGGACTGGCTCTGGATGGGGGGTCCTGAGTGCACCTGCTGGGCTGAACCAGAGGTCTAAGGGTCTGGATGAGCTTCTCACTTGATTAGGCCTATTGGGTGTCTGGGTGCTTCCTGGATGAGTAATCTGATTCACTTCTGATATGGGAAAAATTTTTTCTCTATTTCGTTGAGAGAATTCTTTATGCCATAATTTGCATTTTGATATCTTCCCATATCCCAAATACTCTTAGGCTGTTTCTTCTGAATACATCCCAGAGATTTGGAACATTCTGCTCATGCTCTGTGAGTTTGTTTTGTCTTTCCTCACATCTGTGCATTCAAGCTTACTCAGTCTGTCCTCTTTATTGGAAGTTACTTTTTCAAGGGGTAAGGTTCTATTTTCCACAGAAATTAAGCTGTTAATAAATTCTTCCACTGAGCCTTTGATTTGATTGATTCAGGATTTGAAGTTTAAAGCTTCTCTTTTCAGTGTATCCATTTCTTAGTTAAAGAAGTTTTTACTCTCCTGTGTTTGCTCTCTTATTTCCTTCTATACATCTTCTCTTAGATCTTTGAGTGTTTTCATAATCAGATCATAGATAAATTTTTCTAGGTTTTCATCCCGCTCCGTATGGATGAGCTTTTTTTTTTTTTTGGAGTTATGGGTTTGAGGTGAAGCTTTTCCAGCGTGATTCCTCATTCATGAGGAATTTCTTCTAGAATCTTGGATTGAAGTAAATTCTAATTCTCTTTATTTTGTATGTGTGTGTTTGTGTACAATTGAGGTATTTGTTCTGCTGAATGTTGATAAATGTATAGAATGTACAGGCACTGGGGAGTGGGTCCTGAGACTCCTCTCTGGTTGAGGCTCTTTGAGATCTTGTTGATGGGTTGGGATTTTTTGTCCCCTCCCTTACTTTGGTTGGAGATCTGTGAGGATATTTGAGTTTACCAGCAGGCACCCCACCTATGAATATTTATTGACCATTACAATTCCCAGTGCCCTTCTAGGTAATGAAATGGAATCAAAATGAATAATCAGAGCATATAATAAACAGCCCAAAGCATCTAACTTTTCTCCTTCTATATTCATTCTAATGTCAATTCCCTACTAGGAGAGGAATTATGGAGGTTAGTACCTAAATCCAGCAATGTCCATATTTAACTGTTTGTTTCAAGGTGTCTTGAAAGCAAGCAACTTATGTGAAGAGTGAGAATCACAGCACAAAACTTTTCCAGTATTAACATTAGTGACACAAGTTATATAAACCAAATAAGATGAGTAGGTGGTGAGTTTATAAATAATTATGAACATAGGAATTGTGATAGGGTAAAAAAGAACTTTTAACTTAGGAGCCAGAGCAGAGTGGAAGTAGAGATGATGTAATACAGTAAGAAAAAAGAAGAGAGAGAGAGAGAGAGAGATATCTAGTAGAGTTGGTTTATTGTCTGAAATAGAGGTAGAAGGAGGTAGCAGAGGATAACACTACCAAGAAGCCAAGCAGCACAAATACAGATTAGAGTGGTGAGGAGCAGGGGTGGGGGATAGGGGTTAGTTCTTTATAATTGAGAAAGAGTTTGGAATGGAAGAGGAATTATATTAAGGTAAGGAGATTAGAAAGAAAAAACTGAAAGCAAAAGAAATAATTTAAAAAAGAAAAATTTTGAGTCCATATTATCATAGATAACTCAGTTCCATCAGAGCTCATACAGATACTTCTATGGTGATATTCAAGCAAAGCAGAATCAAATATGAAGTAAAAGTGAAAAAAAGAAAAATCTTATTTTAATTCTTATGGTTTTGGGAAAGCAGGGACAACTGTGATTGCAGAGCGCCTTCTACTGGTTACAGTTGAAGTTATGTTCAATGACTTCCTGGGATTTTGACCCAGGTTGGAAGTTCCTTCTTTCCCGCATTCCAATTTTCTGTTCTTCTTTTTTAAAATATTCACCTCCAGGATAGACCGAGGCTTGTCCTCAGCTGGAGAGACCATCTGGGGCCCAGTAAACTCCTGTGAGGGACTATGGGGGAAGTCTTAGCTCCTTCTGTTCATTCCACACAGGCCCAGTGGCGGTTGCTGAGACACAGGCATTGAAATTGAGTGGTCATATTGATTTTATGGGCTCATAAATTAGAGTAAGACTGGAGAAGTGCTTCTTGAATTTGAGGATTTCCTATGAAAGGCTTTTGCCCATTAGTTCAGTGTTCTGCCCTCCTCACTGAAAGGCACTGCTCTGACAGCCAATCAGCTGCTCCTACCATGCAACCCTAGCTGAAGAGCCATTTTAATTCACCTGGAACCAGATCCCCAAATTACAGCATTTCTGTGCATCTCAGTGTTTTTCTAGATTACTGTGGATTAGTTCCAGCAATGATCAAGGGTGCATTCCCTTCCTGGAGCTGTGGGAGCCACTCCACTTATGAGAAGGGGATTGGAAGCCTAAAACAAAACTGCAACCACTCCCCTGCCATTTTCCTTATATATCTCTGCTAGTATTGTTTACTTTTTATTAAGGACCTGAGTTGCTGTACAATCATGAATACTTACAAAGTAAAAATATGATGTGCATTTGAGCCTAAACCATAGTTTCCCCCACATTGTTCATACCGTCTCTTGATTCTTATATATTACACCTTTATAATAGATATAAATGCTTGTATATATATATACTTGCAAATTTTCCAGAAATAAATGGTTGCATAAGTATCCTTTGACTTCTCAGGGGGTAAACAGTGGGCTACATTGTTGATTATCTCCCAAGATCCCTCCCTGTCCTCCTACCTCTCCTGCCTTTCCACCGCTCCCTTTCCCCTTCCCTCACCTACATGTTTATTGTTAGAATAAGTATGTGTCACTATGCCTTTGGTGGGTATAATACATGAGTTTGTCACATTTTACTCAAGCCTGGGTTTAGCTGTAGCCTTCACAATGAGAGAAAACATTCAACCCTTGGATTGCACTAACTTCACTCAGCATGATTTCTTCCATTGCCATCCATTTACCTTCAAAGGCCACAATATCACTCTTTCTAATAGCTGAGTAAAACTCCATTGTATATGGATATACCACAGCTTTTTAGATCCACTCATCCAATGAGGGGCATCTAATTTAGCTATTGTAAATTGAGCTGCTATGAACATAGAGTTTGCTGTGTAACTGTAATGTGCTGATTCTAACTCCTCTGGGAAAATACCCAGAAGGATAGCTGGATCATATGGTGGATTCAAGCCTAATTTTTTGAGGAGTCTCCACACTACTTTCCAGAGCAGCTGTACCAGTCTGCAATTCCACCAACAGTATGTTAGTATACCTATCTCCCCACATCCCCCTCAGCATTTGTTATTGTTTATATTATTCATCTTTGCCAGATTGACTGGAGTGAGGTGAAATCTTAAGGTAGTTTTGACTTGCATTTCTCTGATTACCAGTGATTTAGAACACTTTCTCATGTATTAGTTGGCTTGCTCCCTTGCTCCCTTGTTGAGAGGTTTCTGTTTAGCTCTCTGGCTAAATTAATTGGGGAAGACACTAGAAGACCTTCCGTGTGCATGGACAGGCAGAGTTCATATCCTTAACTTGGTCACAATGTCAAAATGAACTACATATTCAATGCAATCCACATCATAGTAGCAATAATATTCTCCTCAAGACTGGACATATAATCCAAAAATTCAAATAAAAGAACAAAATACCCATAAAAATCAAAACAATCCTGAGGAAAACTAGCAATGCTGCAGGCATCGCAAAACCTGAAATTGAATTGTACCACAAAGCTATGGTAACAAAAACTGATCAGAATTGGCATAAAAATAGACACATGGGCCAATGGAACTGAATAAAAGTCACAGGGATGAACCCACATAGCTTTAGTGTTTTGATTCTTAGCAAAGCTGTCATAAACATACACTGGAGAAAAGACAATTTGCTGAACAGGTGGTGCTCAGAAAGCTGGATATCCATATGAATAGGATGGCAACTGGATCCGTATTCCTCTCACCCTGAACAAAAATATCATCAAAATGGATGGAAGACTTAAGTCTAGGACCAGAGACTTTGCAGTTGTTGAAAGAAAACACTAGAGCAATACTTCAAAATAGAGGCTCAGGAACAACTTCCTGAATAGGACCACAATAACTCAGGAAAGAGAAGCAGATATTCATAAAAGAGACGGCATCAAATTCAAACTATTGTGCACACTAAAGTAAATGGCATGAGGAAACAGTCTACACAAGGAAAGGTCTTTGCCAGGTATTCCTCCAACAGAGGATAAATATCCTGAAATCAGAACTCAAAGGTTCCACATTAAAAAAATAATACATTCAAAAATGGGCAGTTTAACTAGTCATGCACTACTCAAAAAAGAAATAGAAATGGCCATCAACTCTCTGAAAAATTATGCAGGAAAATGAAATAGAAAAATAGAAATGATTATGTAAGGGTTAATTTAAAAGTGAAAATACTTTTATTAACATTGTTTACTTCATTATTACATTCAATTCATGCACTTAGATAATTGTAAGTATAACCTGCTTACCATACCTTAGACAACTCAAACATGGATACAGACAGGTAAGCACATACGTGTGCAATGCTTTGTTGAGTTAAAATTCATGACTAATTTAAATTATGGTCAAGATTAACTAATATTGGAACTCACATTTCATGTTGTATCCCATTTGAACCCATTAAAACTGATTTTCTTCAGAAGATAATAAATTTAGGTTTTTCATTATATTTTATATTCTGAACAATTGGATAATCCCAGAGAATATCCCGGTTACATATAGAACTGGTAGCCTATAATAGCTTAAAATAATTATGTAACTTTTCTATGTGAAAGAAAGATCTTAATATATCAATGTACTTTTTTCTATTTTTATTTGATGTTTTCTTTCTTTGTTATCAGAGGAGATACGATTGGGGTTGTATAGAATCTGATGTGGGAGTCTGTGAAGTCTTTATACCAATATTTTGATTCTTTCTTTCTTTCTTTTTTTTTTTTGCATCTCCT
Source organism: Aplodontia rufa (assembly GCA_004027875.1). Taxonomy (NCBI): domain Eukaryota; kingdom Metazoa; phylum Chordata; class Mammalia; order Rodentia; family Aplodontiidae; genus Aplodontia; species Aplodontia rufa. The sequence continues at coordinate 36,655 of PVKS010015389.1, read as the reverse complement.
TTGCCACTAGTGTTCTTAGTATAAAACATCTTAAAACACATGTTAAAAGTGCAAAAGCTTTCATCAAGACAGGTGGCTCTCTGTAGGGCTGGTGTTTGCAATTTAATTTCTTTGTAACTGTATACATTAATTTTAAGCTTAATTTACCTGCCTACTTCCACTTGTGAGGAACTGTCCATACAAGCCACTCACTAGGATTCAGGAGCATTTTAGAAGTAGTGGAAATACGCGTAAAGGTGGAGTTGGCATAATTCATCCAGGTTTTGTGAAGGTCCTTGGGCTCTAGCAGGGTATATTGGGAGCAAGGTGAACCAGACGGTATAGCACACAACTCAGGGCGGAGCATGCATTCTGGGTTGGATTACGTTACAAGCCAAACAGGACTTCCAACCTCAGCCAGCACTGTTCCCTTGACTAGTATTCTGTTTTCTGCAAACTTTAAGAAATGCATTTATTAATTAGCTCACATATGTTTATGATTTTGTATTTCTCCAGATAATAAGTGAACTTAGGTTTTTCTGCACTTTTTTCTTATTATTGAATTTATAAACAAAATTATTTTCAGAAATTGGAATTTGGTGCATTCTTTCTGATTTGTATGAACTACTTCTTTTCATTTTGGTGTATTAAAATTCCTTGCTAACTTGAAATTAAGAATTTGTTAGGAGCAATAAGTACCAAGGTACATGCCAGTTAGGACACTAACTAAATTCTATGGAGAGCAATAACTTGTGCGAGATGGTGAAAGATTGCCAGAAGGTTTTAGGGCACAAGTACAGGCAGGTGTTTACTTTTTAAACTGCAGGAAACTGAGAGAAATTTATGAGCTGACATGGGCAAGACACATAGGCCAGACAATTAGAATGCATTCTTTTAATAATTATCAGAAATAATGCATTAGCATAAATACTACGGAAATAAGATATATGGGAGAAAGCAGTCAGACAGCTGACCTAAACTCAGCCCCAAGGTTTGGTCCCTGACACTGGGTCACTCATGGAAGTAACAAGAAACTGGCAGCTGCTATGTGGAGGAAGTTCTGGGAGCTCTTCTCCAGCAGAGAGTTACTATCAAAACACAAGGTGGTTGTAACAATGGCTCTCTGTTTACTGTTTACTGCATGGACAAGATTTTCTTCTTTTATCCTTGTTCCAAATGGAGAGAAGTATTATTTGTGTACTCTATATTTTGATTCTGATTCAATATTTGTATATTTTCCATGTATTGCAATTGAAACAATTGTGTACTACAGAGCTTTCATGCTGTTTTCCAACATCAGTGGACAGGATCAAATAATGGGAGTGCAAATTAGCTCCACATTTTATTTGTAAAGTTTTCCTCTGATATCCTTTGATACAGGTATTGCTAACCATTTGATGAATCATAAGTATACAATCAAATTTCTTTCTGAAAATGAATTACATTTACTCATTAAAAATGAATTTGTTGGGCTGGAGCAGTGGCTCAGCTGTTACATCTCTTGCCTGGCATGCATGAGTACACAAGTTCAAACCCCCAGCAACACGTACACAACCAAGTGTCTGAGCATCGAAGTCCACATGAAAAACTAAATAAAATTGATTCTTTCTCTCTTTGTCTCTCTCTCTCTCTCTCTCTCACTGTCCCTCTCTCTTTAAAAATGAATTTGTTGAAATTATAAATTCTATGAAGGATTAACTGAAACATCATAAACATTTATTATATCATCAGATTAATTATTCAGGTTTTAATAAGGTGATATTAGGGTGGGCAGTGTAACATGTGAAACCTAGATATGAAGAGCATTTTATCAAGTTTCAGCTTCACTCAGTGGAATTAGGATAAGGCTGAAATGCATCTTCATCTTTTTCCTGAGCACAGCTGTCTTCTTAGGACTCTCCTCACAGCTTCCTTGACCTGTTTATTCCGGAGACTGTAGATGATAGGATTCAAGAAAGGAGGGACTATGGTGTAGAAGGCAGAGAGAACCACATCCTGGAGTGTGTCAGAGGTGGCTGAAGGCCTCAGGTACACACCTGCACCGGAACTGAGGAAGATGGACACCACGAGGATGTGAGGGGTGCAGGTGGAAAAGGCCTTGCCTAGCTCTCCAGTGGGGCAACTCAGCACAGTAGAAAATATGCGAGTATATGATATGATTATTATACCAAAGCAGCCCCCACCAACTAGTACAATAGAGACAAGAAAGAGGAACTTATTGTTGGTGGTGTCGGAGCAAGAGAGCCTCAGCAGGGAGGGGACATCACAGAAGAACTGAGGGACCACGTTGGACCCACAGAAGGACAGTCGGAATGTGTTTCCTGTGTGCATCCCTGCATACACAAGGCCACTGAGCAGGGAAGCCAGTTTCATTCGGACACAATGTTGGGGGTTCATGATGACATGGTAGTGCAGGGCCTGGCAGATGGCTATATAGCGGTCCCAGGCCATGATGGTGAGAAACAGAAGTTCAACACATGCACAAAAAATGACCAAGAAGATCTGGGTTGCACAGCCAGCCACTGAAATGATCCTGTTGTCAATGATAGCATTGACACAGGCACTGGGGACAGTGATGGAAATGTAGCACATGTCCAAGATGGACAGGTTCCTGAGGAAGAAGTACATGGGTGTGTGCAGGTTCTGGTCGAGAGTGGTGATGGTGATGATGAGAAGATTCCCTAAGAGGGTACCTAGGTAGGTCAGTGGGAATACTGTGAAATAGAGGAAACTGAGTTTCCAGCCCTCAGGAGAGCCCAGGAGGAGAAATTCAGTTACCATGGTGGAATTGGTCATTGGCTGGAGAGTCTGATTGCCTGGGGAAGACAAGGAAAAGGGAGCGAGCAGAAGAGTGATTAATACAGTCACCTCATGTATTCACGTCACAGAATTTCTAGTATTATTCAGCTTTTCTCCTGTGGAGGAAGTGTCCCCTCTCCGTGTCTGATTTGTTCAAACATTTCTAAGCGGAGTGCACAACAGTCTGAAATTTTCTTCATAATCTTTAATTTTCCCCCAATTTTGTCTAGTGTTAGAAATGGACGTATTATATTTCATTTCTGTAGAATACAGTGCATTAATTTACCCAAAAATTGCTGTAAATTACTTGATTTTGGACTGTATGTTTTCCTCTTTTTATCATTTTAGTATCAAGTAGATGACTTCCTGCATAATAGTTACCAAAGCGATGCCTGGTCCCGTTCTTGACTGACTACTATACTCATCTGGCTGGCATTCTCCAAGTGAGTTACAAATGAAGAGCTCCCACATAGGCTGTGACCTTCTTCACTCCTGTGTCAAATACTGTGCAGGCTGATTTGAAGTAACCCAGGCCCAGCTCACTGTGCATTTTTAAGGTAAGATCTCCTGAAAGTAGTAATCACTCTACAAATATCAGTCACACAAATAGCACCACAGCTGTTTCAGATACTGAGGTTTTGGCAAGAAGAAAAATATTAGTATTTTTAAATAGTTTTGCTATTGTGAGAAAAGAAATACAATGATACAATATATGAGAATGTACATACATATGACCAATTCAGAAGGTGATGGGTGATGAGGAAAATCTATTTTAAAGTTCTTCCAGGTATTCAAACTTCTATACTACCTTCCAGGTATTACAGAAATTATTGTTGATTACCCAAAGACCTTCATGTCAAATATAAGATGGAATACTAAAACATGTCTTTGAATCTAGCAGGTGGCACATGACACAGACACATTTTCCTTTTATACCAAACTGTGTTCTTTTTTGTATTATATTTTTTGTTTCTCTAATTATTTTTGTAAATTGCCACTAAATATTTCAAATTCTATGAGCTTAATTGATGCACTCCTTTGCTATATGATTTGAAAAGTGGTTCTACATTCGGCTTTTCATGCACCAATCTCAGGAAAATTTAGACAATGGCAAATTGATCAAAAGTGATGTGGAGCATGTGGTAAAATACATGCACAAAGAACCGACTGTGTCTTACCTGGGGCCTCAGACAATTTCATTACATTTAAAACATATTATTTCTTTAGCAATCTAGAATTTTAAGGTCACAAATGTGTTTTAGTTAGAAAATTTTCCCACAGTGATTTCAGTGTGATTCAGAATGGCATCTACATTTAAGGGCTGAGAAATACCTACTGAGAATTGTAAAGACAGTAAGAGGGGGCAAAAATGAAGAAGGGTTAGGTAGCGTGAATGACAGGAATATATGTGTGAGGAGGAGTAAGCATATTTTTAATGCCAGAAATAGTAAAGATGGCTCTAAGTGTTTTTCTCAGTAAGTGGTGAAATTTGGGAGTTTTCTCTTTTCATATTTCTTTAGATAATATTTAAAACAAGGAGATGAATGGTTAACAGGACTACTTGTGTTGTAAGATACAGCTATTAATTATTTTTAAATTAATTTTTCCATTTCAGCAATTAATGTTTAGTGCTTTGATAAGTGACTGATGAATGCTGATGTGAACTTTATTAAACTCTGACTTTCGCGATGTGCTTTGACAGTTGCACAACTCTATTTTTATATTTTATTAGTGGAAACACATCCTCCTACTTACAAATGATATACCTTCAGTCTAAAATGTTAAACAGTCATTGTAAAGGAGAACCTGGTGGTAATCAGGATCAAAAAGTGAGGTTGATGAATCAAAACATATTTATCCTAAATTTATATCTTCCTACCTATCACCTACCAGGTCTTCTGTATTTTGTCCTTGTCACCTTAATATGAATGCATTTATTTGTCTTCTCTAGAATTTCTGTTAAGATTGTTTTGTGCATCTTATAAGTTTTTACTAAGTAAAAGTAACTTTCTAAAAGTGAAATTTAAACTAATAAGAGGCAACATGGAGAAAGATTACCACATGCTTTAATTGCACATGCTATGAAGGCGCCCACCATGTTTCCTATGTTCCTATTGCAGCTCTTGCAATGACAGTAAATAACCTACTGTAGTTTTAAGCATTTTCTGTGCCTGTCATTCTTCAAGCATTACCCATTCACGTGCTGGGATAGCCATCACTTTGGGTGAGACTGCAATTTGCGGAGCAGAATAAAAATGAGGTGTTAGACACATTTAGACTCTATCGAGTACTTACTCCCGAGTGCCACCCGTTCTCAATGTGAGGAGCAGAACTGAGTCTCTTCCTGGATTCTCCAATCAGCTGCCTCTGCAGCAAGGTGGAATCTGTCCAGCCAGCACAATGCCATGGGGAAGAGGAAGCTCAGTCACTTCTGTTTTTGTAGCATTGTGCTGTGCCAGGGGGGAGCAGAGCCCCTGGGAATCCAGAGCTTAGCCTGCAGAGTCATCAGGAGTCTTAAGCCCAGCCAAGGCAGCAGGGTCTCCAGAGCCCAGCAGGGAGGACCAGGCAATGTGTTGTGGGTGCAGTGGATGATGCAGGAGAACTACTCCCCCTGTGCATTTTCATAAGTCGTTATTGAGACATTGATAGCCCTGAGGAGCAGGACTGATGGTTCTCATGTGTATGTTCATGTTTGCAATCCCTCACCTGCATCTATAATTGAGGATGTTCATGTGAATCAGATTTACACTTAAAGATCGTGAGCAACTCCAAAACACAATTAAGCCTATCTGTAATTCATCATCCAAAGTTTCTTATGATAGAGATGAAATCCACAAAACATAATATTAACCTTTGTAACAACTCATGGTTTTCTATTCAGTGTTATTCACTACATTTTATAAATTGTGCAACTTCCAACTCTTTTTCCCAAATTTTTTTTTATCACTGTAAATGAAACATCTAATTTGTTACACACATTTGCTATGTATTTTTACTTATGGACATTGATAATTAGTAATTGTATTCTCTATCTTTGAATTTATGTGTTATAGATATTTCATGTGAGTAGATTCATTCAATGTGTGAGTTTTTGTCTTCCTTGACTCAGCCTGGTGTTCTCAAGATTAATCCACAGTGAAGTATTTATTACAGATTTATTCCTTTAAGAGATGAACAAAATTGTATTATATGTGTACACCAGCATTTCAAAACTCCACATGCCCACTGATGGATGATTTTCCTTCATTCTGTGAAGGTAACAGGATTTTTTGGTGACTGTTGGGGCATCCTTCCATCACGGGATACATCACCTGTGGATGTGCTGTGCAGTCTTTTTGAAGTGCTATTGGATTTAGTTTGCTAGATTTTGCTGAGAATGTTTGCATATGTGCTTAGCAGGAGTGTTGTTCTGTGGTCCTCTTTTCTTGTTCTGGCATTTTCTGTAGTGTCTTTAGCTATACATCCATCCTCCATGCCCATTCTAAAGCAAGAAAGAGAAAAGAAATCTGTATAATTCAGCCAAAGAGAGAAAGAGCAAAGACACTGCCATGGTGGACTCTAGGCCACAAGACCTCAGTGGTCAGCTTCAGCAGTGAGTGCAAGTGTCCCTAGATGGACCCAGGTGGCTCACAGGCTGATAAAAGAGGGTAGTGTAGATGCTTCACTGTCATGGTGATAGCATTAGTTACTACATATAAGCATTTCATTGTCTGATAGGCCATGAAAGGAAGGGCAACCTCCAGGAACCGGGGTCAGTATTTTACTCGGTCGCCTTTGACTAGCTTGAGGTTGATCCTACATTCCTGAAAATTCAAAAGAAACTCTTACATTTTAACCTATTATAGCTGAATGTAAACAGATGAAATAGTCTGAGGCTAAGGAGATGAAGCACATTTATCCACTTGTGCTGGCTGGTGAGACGGGAGTTTCCTCTCCTTCTGCTGGCTGGTGGGGTCTGTTTAAGTTGCAGGCCTCTGCAGCCAAGAAGGGTTGCAGCTCTCAGCCGTGGGCAGTGCCCTCCAGTGTTGCAGCAGACCTATTCAAATTACTGTCAATTACTTCTTATTTCTGGGTTTTTGTCTTATGAATTAGAAGAACAGAATCCAGTGGGTGAACATGTGACTTGGTAAAGAACAGGTCAGGGAATGCCCTGGCCAGATACTGACTCTCAGTGAGTCCTGTTAAGCCATATGCTTGTGCCTGGGGGCTAAGATGACCTCTCAGGTACCCTGCTCACAGACATTCCTTCAAGATCAAGCAAAGGTTAGCTAAGCAGTCAAGTTGTCCCTCCTTACCTTTAACGTCCGTAACTTTCCCGTTTGTTACCCTCAGTAAAAGTAAGTACAGGAGAAGACTCCTGGCGTCACTTCCTGTGTGGCCCCTGACACACTCTCTTTGAATCCATACTCTACATCATTCTTGCCCCTCAGATACACAGGTCATAACCACATAAGATGAAGTAATAGAAGAGTAAAATTCATTGAAGAGACAGGAACAGAACTCTTAGAGTACAAGAGGAGACCTGAAAGCAGGCCTTCTCTGCTGAGTGTGCTCAGCTAGGGGTTTACACAGCACTTGGGTCACTGTTGTTGGTATGAACTTATGACTCTCCACCTCAGGTCCACTGAACCTGCATGGCGGGCTCCCTGCAGCTGCTGGGCTGTGCTTGTAGCCACGTGGGCAGCCACCCCATCACTCCCATCTCCTCCACTGTTTCATGGCAGCCAAAAGCCCCATCATTAATGGAACACTAATCAAAATGATCATCAGAGGGAACTGGGTTAACAATGGTCGCAGAGCACTGAAGTGAGGATCGTCCTTCTGCCTCCCTCATGGTTCTCCAGCAAACCCTGGGCCAGGGCGACCAGCCGTCCATGACATATGGACACTCTACTTGAAGTGTATTGAGCTGCACACATCCTGGCCACCAGAACGGTGTAACTTCCACAGACAAGACACATTTCAGATGGAATTTTAATTTTTCTAGCTTTCACAAGTTTGTGTTTTTTCTTCTAATTACCATTTCTAGTTATTTCCCCAATATCTAGAAAAGAGCATAAGATATAAAAAGAATTATGAAAGAAAATTGAGTCAGTTGTGTAGAGACATTTTTTAACACAGAAAGGGTGGTGTGGGCTGGTAAGCTCCACATCCACCAACAGCGTTCCAAAGGCAAGGGATTGAAGCTTCATTTGGACTTCCTTCCTCTTTATCTTTATAAAAAGCAAAGATTAAGGAATTAGGACAAAAGCTAAGAATAACTAGGAATCAGAATAGGCTTCTTGGAGCCCTGCAGAGGGTCAAGGCATCACAGTCCTGCAGACCACAGAGGGAGAGGGCAGGATCTCCTGTAGTGGAATCGTGATTAGTCTTGGCCTTAGTCTATAACTAGACTTTGGAAATGTTTCTCCTCACAATACCTTAGTTACTCAGCATCATTATCCAGGAGAGAGCCGGCCACAGACCCCTGATCCACAATTCTCATCAAAGGCTCTTGTGTTCTGCATTGGCCAGCACGGGGTGTGTGAGATGGACATGTGGGCCTCCTAGGCAGCTTGGCTTCTCTGGAGGTGGTAATCCTGTGCTCAGGGCTGGAGCAAATCTAGTTGTAGTGGCCTGCCTCCATGGAGAGGTGCATTGTACCTCAGTTACAAAATACTCAGTGTGACAACAGGATTCTCTGTACACAGTCTGGAGTGATATTGATCCTGGACACCAGCAACAGCCCCATCAGCTCCATGCACATTTGATGCACATTTGTGAACACGGTGTTCAGAGTCATGTCCACCATGCATGTGCAGCTATGCTGAGTAGTTGGTGCTCAGGCTGAGTCCTAGAAAGTACCTACTGGCTCCCCTCCAATAGTTTCTATTTGATTTACACATTTTGCATCCCTCTAACATGCAGAGATAAGTAGAGATGAAGTTCCTTTTTCTCAGAATGATTTTTATGAATTTTATTTGTGCATGTAAGAATATGTATGATTGCCAAAATAGGTAACCTGTTTTTTTAATCAAAATCTGATTATAGAAAATTTCAATTTTAAATTTATTATTCCTTTCTCTTTTTTATGGTTAAACCATATGTCACTTTATGAAAAAAAATAGAAATAATACAGTGAATCACAATTTTTTAATTTTAAAAGTTTGCTGTGGACTCAATAGGATGATGTTGGGGAGGGCCATGTAATTTATAAGCCCAGATGTGAATAGCATTTTATCAAGTTCCAAACTTCACTCAGTGGAATTAGTATAAAGCTGAAATGCATCTTCCTCATTTTCCTGAGCACGGCTGTCTTTGGAGAACTCTTCTTATAGCTTCCTCTACCTGTTTGTTCCTCAGAAGGCAGATGACAGGATTCAAAAAAGGAAGTGCTGTGGTGTAGGAGGCAGAGAACCATGTCCTGGAGCGTGTCAGAGGTGGCTGAAGGCCTCAGATACACACCTGTGCCGGAACTGAGGAAGACAGACACCACGAGGATGTGAGGGGTGCAGGTGGAGAAGGCCTTGCCAGGCTCTCCAGTGGGGCATCTCAGCACAGTAGAAAACATGCGAATATATGAAATGACAATAAAAATAAAGCCACCATCACAAACCACCATGGCAAAGACCAGAAGAAGGAGAGCTTGTTGGTGGTGGAATCAGAGCAAGAAAGCCTCAGCAGGGAGGGGACATCACAGAACTGAGGGACCACGTTGGACCCATAGAAGGACAGCTGGAATGTATTTCCCATGTGCGCCCCTGCATACACAAGGCCACTGAGCAGCAAAGTCAGCATCATGTGGACCCAAAGTTGAGGGTTCATGATGATGGCATAGTGCAGGGGCTGGCAGATGGCCCCAAAGTGGGCCCAGGCCATGATGATAAACAGAATCTCCACAAAGGCACAAAAAATGACCAAGAAGATCTGAAATGGCCATGTTGTCAGTGAGAGCATTGACACAGGCATTGGGGACTGTGATGGAGATGTAGCACATGTCCAAGATGGACAGGCTCCTGAGGAAGAAGTACATGGGTGTGTGCAGGTTCTGGTCGAGAGTGGTGACAGTGATGATGAGAAGATTCCCTAAGAGGGTACCTAGGTAGGTCAGTGGGAATACTGTGAAATAGAGGAAACTGAGTTTCCAGCCCTCAGGAGAGCCCAGGAGGAGAAATTCAATTAACATGGTTGCAATTGGCCATTGGCTGGAGAGTCTGGTTACCTGGGAAGACAAAGAAGGAAAAGAGAAATCAGAAGAATGGTTAATAGTCACCTCATGTATTCATGTCACAGAATTTCTTGTATTTTGCAATTGTTCTTCCTTAGAGGCAATGTCCAGTCCTGGTGTCCTAACAGATCAACCATTTCTTTATTTTTTTAAAGACAGGGAAAGACAGAGAGAGAGAAAGAGAGAATCCATTTTTATTTAGTGTTTTCATGTGGCTTTTATTGATCTGAAACTTTGGTTTGTATGTGGTGCTGGGGTTCAAACCCCGTCTTCACAAATGCCAAGCAAGCACCTTAATAGCTGTGCCACTGCTCCATCCTCACAGATTGCACATGAAAGTGCAGGGATGGATCTCTCCATCCAGCACTCTGGACATACCACACACAGCCTGTTCTGTTTCATCCACTATGCCTCCCCATGACCTGCTGAGAGCTCACACGCAAAGCCTTTCCTTTGGGTTGCTCTGCTCCTCCTCTGCATGACTCCATCTGACACCATGCTCCTTAAGTGTTCTATAATTAATTATCTTGATCCATTCCCATGAATACCATGATTTTCCACATCTTACCTCTTTATGCAGTGTTAATGTTTTTGGCTCAGTGCTCTTACATCCATGACTTCATGTTGCCTTTTTCTCTAAGACCACTTCCATTTGTTGTGTTGATAACTTATTATCATTGTCCATTTGTTCTCAAAGACATTATAATCATATAAGAAGATATTGTCTATAGACCCAAAAGGAACATTCTGCTCATAGTTAAAACACTTCAGAAGTGGTTATTCCTAGTGGACTCTTAGTCCCCTAAATCGTCATTTCCTCTGCCCTCTGCAAACATGGGTCCTCCTCACTATCTTGCCACGTTGACCACACTCACCTTTAGGAAAGTGGCCTTCCTCCTGAATTGGCCTGAGCTCCTCTGAAAATATGCATGTCCCACAGGGTCATGGGCAGGTGGCCAGGCTTAGGTGGGCTGCTTGTGAAGTTCACATGAGGGTGTCCTGCTCAATCTGCCCGCCATCTGTTTCTCGTCCCTGTCTGCCATTCCTCCTCTCACAAACCTGAAGCTCATGCCCAAGTGACCATCTCATTATAGCACACACCTGGAACTTTCTCACAGAGCCCCTTTCTTCTCTGGGCTTTCAAGGAGTCCCCAGTGCAACTTTTCCTATGAACCCTTATTTTTTCTGCTTTTCTATTTTGTTTAAAAATTGACATATCATAACAAATTCCATCAGTTGTTATGCATTTATCACCCCCTCAAACACTGGTGCACATCCTTGAATTTTGGACCATAAGGTGTTCATCTTTTTGCACTTTTAGTAGCAAGTACAGGACTTCCTGCATAGTCATGGATAAATATATTGTAATATTATTAACTAACTAGTAACCTTGACTTTTCTTTTTCTACTGGTTTACAAATGATATATCCCTAAAAGGCAATGCCCCTTCTTCACTCTTGTAACATAGAGTACATATTGGTTTTTAATAATAAAAGCAAAGCCCCCATGCACATTTACAAGGTAAGATATCTTTAAAGCTGCAATCTCTCAACAGATATTACTGATGGTACACAACATGGCCACAGCTATTCCAGGTCCTGGGTTTTAGAGAAAGAAGAAAGTTATTGGTGTTTTCACATAATTTGTTTACTGTGGAGGAAAAACTATGGAAATACACTATATAAGAATGCAAATGAATAAGAAAAAAATCAGAAAATGATGTGTGATAAGACAGATTAGTGTGAAAATGAGACAGGATCTCACCATGCTGGCAAATTCCAGATAATAGGCTTTTTTCTCCCACCTCAATATATTTGTGCAGAAAAGCAAAATATGTGTTTAAAATCTAGCAGGTGCATTGAACTATAGAGACATTTTCTTCCTTTTCTGATACTGTATTACATTCTATGTTTTTTGTTTCTTCAACAGAACTTTGTAAATACTCGACCAAGTAACTGGAGTTATATGAGCTTAATTGATGTCCTCCTTATTCATGCTATTTAAGTACAATTTGAAAACTTCTTAATTTGATTTTTTTCATGTGTCAATCTCATAGGAAACCTTAGATTATGGAGCACTGATTCAGTAGTTTATAACATGATAAAATAAATGCATAAATCTTTGCCTCATTTTTACAGAATGTCTCAGAAAAACACAGTAGATTTAGTACACGTCATTTCCTTAGGAACCTAGACTTTTTAAAATAGCAAATATGCTTTAGTTCCAATATCTACACTACAATAATTTTAGAGTGATTCAGGAATACATCCACATTTAAGTACTGAGAAAATCCCTATTGAAAAATTCTTTTGTGAACAAAATATGATAGAGATAAAACTATAAGTTTGATAGAAATGAGAAGCAGGAAAATATGTGTGAGGAGGAGTTAGCATATTTTTAATTCCTGAAAAATTAAGAGAGATGACTCCAACTGTTTTGCCCTGAAAATAGTGAAATCTGGGAGATTTTGCTGTTTATATTTTCCTTAATAGTGCTTAAAATAAGGATATAAATTTCAAAAATGCAAATGATTATTTTGGTGGCAAGATATCTGTATTGATTATTTTCTAAATTACATTTCCCATTTTTACAATTATTAATTAGTCTTATTAAGAAACCATTGAAAATTACTAAATAATATCTAGTATATCTTGAAATTCTTTGTAAAGCTGGCTTTCTGTTCACAAATGCTGCAAGTTTGTTCCTATCATGAAAAGTTCTTATTCCCCCCTCAAATTTGATTCTGAGTTTTGCTAGGTATAGTATTCTTGTCTGCACGTTGTGGTCATTCAGACATTGAAAGATCTCCTTCCATGACCTTCTTGCTTCTAGAGTCTGAGCTGAAGAGTCCGAGGTGATCCTTATTGGTTTACCTCTGAATGTGATTTGTTATTTATCCCTTGCAGGTTTTAATATTCTTACCTTGATTTTACTGTTGTGCTTGTTGAATATAATATGTCTTGGTGACCTTCTCTTTTGATTAGGGCTTCCTGGATGAGCATATTCAACTATTTTTGTATGGGAAATTTTTCTTTTACTGTTTCCTTGAGAATGTTCCTTATACCATTCTTTTGTGTTTCGATTTCTTCCTGTATCCCAATTACTCTTACATTGTTTCTTCTGATTTCCTCCCAGAAAATTTGAAACTTTTGCTAGTACACTAGTCATCAATGAACTCAAGCTTACTCAGTCTGTCCTCATTTTATGAAGTTCTTTCTTCAAGAACTGAGGTTCTTTTTCCTATAGAATTTAGTCCGTTAAATTCTTCCATGGTTCCTCTTATGTGATTTGCTGCAGATTTTAGGTCTGTTACTTCCTTTTTGAGTATGTCTACTTTTTTTGATAATAGTCTTTTTCATATCTTGAGTTTTGTCACTTATTCCCTTCATTAAATCCTATTTTAGTTCATTGTTCCTTTTTGTTATCAGATTGTTAATAATTTGTTGCACATTTTCATCCCTCTCCCTGACTCTGGGATCCTTGATAGGGGAGTTGTAGGGTTGAGGTGAACCTCTTCTAGTTTGATTCTTCATGTTTGTGAAACTTCTTCTCTATCTTTGAATTGGGGTTCCTTGTGTGGAAGCAAGTCAGATCTCTGGGTTCTTCCTTACAGGACAAGGTTTGGGTAAGACACTACCATTCTGAAGACCACCAATTTCTTCCAGAAAGCTGTTTCTGCCCAGAGCCACCTTTTTAAATTTTTTCTTTTCTTTTTTTTTCTTTATTTCTTTTCTTTTCTTTTTTGCACCTTTTATATCCAGGTCCAGGACTCAGACTTGGCACCTGGTGGGGTTGCTGCTTGCCTGATGCATTGTTAAAACTAAGCAGTAGGGGTGTGTTGCTGGGTGTAGTATCACAGAGTTGTGGGGTGGGCCTGAACAGACCAATGTATATGTTGCACTGGGACCTGGGATCCTTGGTGTTGGGATGGGCCAAATATATCTGGCAGATTCACATGATGGCTGCATGGTGTTTGGGGTTGGTATTCTTGGGGTGTCCAGTTCACTTCCAAAGTGAGTCAGAGTCCCAGGCTTTTACAGTTGTGGGGTGGGGTCCAAATGCAGGCTTATTCTCCTTCCTTAAATTGAAGTGAATTCTTGCCCTGAGATCTCTTTCTGGTTGCCTCTTTGTGTTTTTGCTGTGGACTGGGAGTTTTGTCCTGTCCCTTCATTGGGTTGGGGTATTGTCAGGAAAGTTGGGTTCAGAATTCAAATCTCTAACCTGTAAACTGTTAGTGTCCCTTAAGATCCTACTCCTCATGAGCTAATAGGAGATCATAAATAAGAACAACCAATGTATGCAATAAACAGTATTCATTTCATAATTTATTTCTATCTATATCTATTACAATGTTAAATTCCACCTGTGAAACAAATTGTAGTGTTAGCCATTACTTTTGGAAACAATAATATTTAATCATCACCTATGTCAGTCTTCAAAGCATACAATAGTTATGGAGTTTGACATTCAGTGTAGTAATATTACACAGCATTAAGGATGGATGGTTGAATAGTATATACTAATTAGAAGCCTGAGAGAGAAGGGAATGTAAGAGGAAGTTAGAGAGGAGGTTGTATTATCCAAGCATGAACAGAGAGAAAGTAGTAGAAGTGAAGGATTTCCTGGGGGAGAGGGAGAACACAGGGAGAAGAGACAGAGATACCAAAGAAGAGGAAGGATGAAAAAGATCTTAATAGAATTGAGTGATGCCATAAGAAAGACTAGAGGAATGCTTTTCAACTGGGCACAATACAATTCAAATAGTAACTGCCTTGATCAAAATCCCAACCCTCAGCAGTCAGGATGAGGTTAAACGTTTACATTGCAGAAAATGTTCAATAATGAAGGGAGTATAGAAAGAAGAAGGAAAAGGGAAAAGAGAAAGGAGAAGAAAAGAAACACAAGAAAAAACAAAAAGATGACAAAGACAAAAACAAAACAAAAAATAAAAGTAGACAAAACACAACAACAAAAAGAAAATAGCTAGTATGTTTGTCAGTGAACCAATCAGCTTCTCCAAACAGCATACAAATACACACCAAAACGAGGAAAGGCAAATAATGATTCTTATAATTATTTATAAGAATAATGGAACTGTGTTTGCTGAGGATGTATCTCTACACCTTGGGAGCTGATGTTCACTGTCTGCCTAAGTTTTGTTAGCAGGGTCTCCCAGTCTGGAATTATGTGGTCTCAAGTAGATGACTCAGTGTTTAGTTAAGTCTCCTGGGATTTCTGGGTGGACTTCCCTGCAGAGATTAGATTAACATATGCCCCAAAGGCTGGCCTTTATCATCCTCTTTGAGGATCTGAAACTCCAAAGATGTCAGGCCTTTAGGCACAGAGCACTGAAAGCTATCAATGGTCCTTGTGCTGGTTACACTCATAGTCTCTCCAGGTTTTCTGAGCTCAGACTTTGGTCTCTTTAGTGCTCATGTCCCACAATTGCTCATCATGTGAGCTTTCCAGCTGGGGGATTGAGGGTGGAGAGGGCTAAGCAAAGCTTCCCCGCACTCCACTAACCCAAACCTTCTTGAGCTAAGTGAAACCTGGGCCTGTCCCATGCCTTCTCTTCTGGTTCTGCCTTGGAACCATGGCTTACTCCTGGCAGAAGTGTGGAGTAGCCTGCTCTGAACTGCTGACTCCCTCCCCCCAGGGAGTCTGTTTTAAAAAGTCTCCTGATTCTACTCCTTGCGGGAAGCGGAGACACACTGTTATCCCTGGATAACAGTTATCACACTGTTATCACTGGAGGTGTCTCTAGTTGAGCCCAATGAATGGTTCCTTATAGAACTCAGCTTGTCTGTAGTGGATCGAATCACACATTATGGTTCAGCTCTTCCCTAACTCCTTTGCTGATTGGGAGCAATGGCAGTCACAGCTGCCATGTCCTAGTGGGGATGGATACAATCTCTCTTTTCCACTTGCTGCACACAAATCTCTGACCCTCCAAACATCTCCACTAACTAGTGCTGTGTTCAGGTGATGATTTTCCCCTTAAAACACCTCACAGCAATGGATTTGTCCTGGAATTTTTTCATCCTGTTGTGGAGTGAAATGAGAAGCAGCCTTCCTGGAGTTGAACATCTTGGAATCCTCCCCTTCCTAGTGAATTTTAGAAATCTCCATACAGCTGATTAGGGTCTTCTGTTTCTTTTTATTAGTTTATGTACAGGTTTATCAATCTTATTTATCATTTTAAAGAACTATCTATTTGTTTCACCTATCCTATATATGGGTTTTATTCCCAATTCCTTTAATTTTGATTCTGATCTTTATCATTTCTTATCTTTCCCTGATTTTTCCAAAGTTTTTTCTTCATTTTCTAAGGGTTGTAATTGGAGTATAAGCTATTTATTTTGAATCTTTCTCTTTTTTAATATAGGCACTCAATGTTATAACTGTTCCTCTGAGTATTGCTTTCACACTGTCCCAGAGATTTTAATATGTTATATCTCAGTTCTCCAAGTGATCTATATTAGAAAAGCTCCTACGAGCTAGTGAGAAGTGAGTTCATAATTTTTTTGGTGGAATATTCTGTAATGTCTATTTGATCCATTTGATTTATATTATTTTTTAAGAGAGAGAGGGACAGTGAGAGAGAGAGAGAGAGAAAGAGAAAGAGAGAATTAATTTTATTCAGTTTTTAATGTGGCCTTCTTTGCTCCAACACTTTGTTGTGTACATGGTTCTTGGGTTTGAACCCATGTCCTTGTGCATGCCAGGCAAGCACTGAAACCTCTGAACCACCACTCCAGCTTAACTTACAGTATTATTTAAGTTAGAAATATCTTTACTGATTTTATATTTGGTTTATCTATTAGTGATAGAGATGTGTTAAAACAAGCCAATATTTTGGTCTACTTGGAATTAATGTTGAGAAATATTTTCCTAATATAATTAGGTGCACATGCACTTGGTACATATGTATTAACCATCATTCTATCTTCATGTTGGCTGGTTCCCTTTACCAGGATGTAGTGGTCCTCTCTCATTGACTTGAAATATGCTTTGTCAAATAAAATCTCTACTCCCTCTTGTTTTCAGACTCTGCATGAATATATTTTTCCCATCCTTTTAGACTATGAGTGTCTTAGCCTATGGAATTAGTCTCTTATAAACAACATATAATTGGATCTTGGTTTGAATCCACTTTGCTAATCTACATTCTTAAATTGGAACTTGAGAACATTCTCATTCTGCTTTATTTTGAGTAGATTTTTCCTATTTTGTGGAATTTTCATTTGCTTGCTAAAATTATGTGGTCTTGAATTTCATTTATTTAGTTTTTTCTTAGTGAGATTCATCTGTTTGTGATGAACAACAGTTTGGGACTGTTGTTTAATTCTTCTATGTATAGTACATCTTCAAATACTGTTTGCAGTGTTGACTTAGTGGTCATGAATTCTATTAATTTATCTTTGTCATGGAAAGTTTTTATTTATTAATTGATTTTGAAAGTTTTTTTCCCCAAATATACCAATCTTTGTTGGCAGTTATTTTCTTTAAGGGCTTGCAATTTTTTTTCATTCCTGATCCTCCTTGATTTTGGGGTCTGATTTCAGCATTCAGAAGTGAGCCTTATAGTTTTACTCTAAAAGTGATCTGATTTTTTTCCCTTGCAGCTTTTAATATTCTTTCTTACATTTTTGGAATTTTGCTTATAATATGTCTTAGAGTGGTTCTGCTGTGATGTTGTCTATGTAATATACTGTATGTGTCCTGTATGTGGGTGTCTCATTTCTTATATGGGCAGATATTTCCATTACTACCTCATTTAAAGTATTGTTGCAGTGGCAGATGAAAGAGATACCTAAGAAAATCCAGGAAACAGTTCTATTCAAAGCTGCACAGCTTGGTCTGGTGAACTTAGGTATCACAAACCCCAAATTCCAAACTGGAGAATTCTTACAGTTTTATATTCAATGTTAGTGGGAGTTTACAAAACATTTAATTGATTTTTTTTCTATTTTGACAAGCCAGGCAGTGGTTTCACAAGTTTTTACTAAAGAGAGCTGAAATCACATCTTTTGTACAGGATGTCTCTCTGGGGTAATCTCAACCAATAACTCAAACTTTATAAGCATAGATCTTCTCTATTAACAGAGGAAGTTGCAGATCGCAGCCAACAAGTGTGTATACCATCTCTTTGCAAGTCACTCTCTGTGCAAGTTTTGCCTACACCCTAGCAAAGATTTTGCTGACAGAGACCAGTTGACCTAGTTTAAAATTACATTGTCTCCATAATTAGGGGCAGAGTACTGAAACTCCTACACCAACTTCCTTCTTTCCCCCCTTTGATGTCTTGATTTAACCCTTAAATCAGAGTGTTTATCCTCTTGGCTTAAAGCTATATATAATGTCATAATTTTAGCTGTTGTTTGTTTATCATCAGCTCCTTCTGTTGTAGATCTGATTGTTTTTATGCAGAGGGGAATCAAGCTTGGGACCAATAAACAAGTTAATCCCTATTACACCAGTTATGCTCCTAAATCCACCAAAAGTAGAAAACCACCCTCAAAAGTGTATTGTTTCTAGCCCTTAAATATTGCCCAGTTTTGCATTAACATATGTCCCAATTTTCTATTACCAGCTATATTTTTAAATGTTTGATCATTGTCATCTATTTGGAGACAACATTCTGAACTGTTGAACCTCCCACAAAGTCCTTCTTAGGCCAATATATAATCTAAGGCCAAGAAATTTTGAGGAGTGGCAGCTCACATCTGAGTTTATTGTGTGGCAGGAGATCTAAAGCTCAGGCAGTCTGATTACTAATGATTTGTAGCACAGCTTTGACCTGGATTATGCAGTTTAGCATGTAGACAGGAGTGCTGTTATTATGGAAATTCGGGCAAATGAGAAAACGAGTGAGCACTGTGAAAAGTAGAACTCTAAACTATTTTTTTACACTGGTGGACCCAAATAAGCTTGTATTTAAAAAACCTCTGGTTTCTAAACAAAGGAAATTCCTCACTTTTATAAAATCAATAGGTATTTCAGATTATATATGTCAGCAGAGTGGACAGGTTGGGTGACAGTGGTTGATTTTAGTTGATTTATACCAACCTCATACCACCATTTTGGGGAATCATTATGACTACAGGAAAAGGGGAGATAACATGTCATTGGATGGAATTGACATACTTACAAGGAATGGGGTGGTGCTAAGTAAAATGTTAATAGGGTGTTGGGGTGTGTCACAAACAAGGAAGAATATTTCAAGCCTGGTTTCTGTTCATTCCAGACATGGCTACAGAGTAGTACAAAGTCAGTCAGCTTATTTTACTCTCAAGATTATTATTTTTGGTATAATTTCCTCTTCAATCCCCCCTTTTGTTGCATTTTATATTTTATAATGTGCATCAACTTATGTCTTAAATTGAGGAAGAGGTTGATATAGGGATACCATCACTTGGAAGGCTATGGCTTCTATTCTATTTGTAACAAATGATTTAGAGGTTATATTTAGAATGCATGGTCCAAACAGGAGGCCCAAGTTTATCATGTATAAAGTCCTACAAGTGGAGGGGGCCATGAGAGCAAGTTCCAGGTCAATGATGAGAAGTTCCAGGATTCTGATAACTGTTCTCAAATCCTAGAATCATGGTTAGCTAGTTTTTGTGCTGCTTCCTGTACTGTTCCTTGTTGGTTAACATAAAAGCAGCATGAATTCCCCCTTGTTCTGCTATCAGTAAATCTAGCCCTCTTTAGTTTTTTATGACTACTGCTGCCAGCAAGTCAATCTAGTTTTGAAGAACTAATAAAGTACTAGATATCCGGTCTAGCAATTCTGCCAGTGCCTCAGACATTTTGTGATAGTATACTGAGAAGGTTGTTGCTCCTGCTATCCTGATTTCCTTTGTTGTAATCCCTAGCCCCACCTGTAGGGGGAATAGGAACATATCTCACTTAATCCTAATATTCTCCCTAGTGATCATTTTCATGGGTTGGTCTGCTGAAACCATCCAAATATTGGGGACCAAATATACTAAGGTGCAGTTTCTAGTCCAATTACTGGGCAGGCATGCATACAGTATCACACCATTGTATTACAAAGGAAGTAGACACCTGGGGATGACAAACAAGTTGACAAATCTTCATCAAAAGAGTGTTGACTCTCAGTAAATCCATGTGATTTCCCTTCAACTATATGGTGAGTGGTTATGGCAACTGAGAAAAGGGCCTGGGTAATTTTGAGCTTTGGGTATACATTCCAAGTGAAATAGGTAGTAGCAAGTGGGATTTAGTGTAATTCCATGGTGCTCTTCTCTGGATAACTGACTCCTTAGTATCCATGTGTGTCTCGTGGCACAGGTCCAACCCCAGAAACCAGCAGACTGAGGAACAGGCATGCCTGTGCAAAATTGGGTCTTAGATGGACCGTTAGCATGAAATGAGTTATAGTAAAGTAGTTGAGGGGGATCAAAGACTCTTAATTCAGGAGATAACAGTTTTAGGACTTTGTGTCTCCTTTTGTTATTCTGGGCAATAAGGGTCAGATTACATGTATATAAGCTAAGGTCTTCCATCGGATTAGAGTACTAAATCTTACGTTATGCCTTACACATACGGTGACACTTTATGTCAGTTTTACATCTTGGATTATTGGTTTAGTTACGGGGGTGGTTTTAGGTCCCCAGTTGTGGAGGACCTTTTTTATCATATTGGCATACCATTGGTATAGGACACATAGGCCAGATTAAGAGTAATGTAGGGCAAATGATGGGTTCTATCATGCCCAGTAAGAGAGAATGGAGTTTGTTTTGACCCATCCCAGGGATGATGGAAGGAATGCCTTTCCTGGTCTGTATTGCAAGGAAGACACAGCTAGTACTCTTGGAATAGGATGAGTTTTTTTTTTTAGAAGATCATGGGAAGCTTGAATTTGTGGGAATTACTTGGCTGAGGTCCTCTTCTGGCTTACTACTATAGAGTCATGGCTCCCCCTTAAGTCTAACATAAGGCAAGTCAATCTAGATAGTAATAAATTCCATGTACCATGCTGTTTATACTTATATAAACTAGAGCTCGTATAGCTCTCTGAGGTTGTATCTCCAGTCTTCTGCGGCTGTCCTTATCAGACCTATAGAAAGCAGTAGTGTTGTTGTTGTGCACATGGGCAGACAATGGTGGACAGAAAGCAAGTCTCATGCAGAGCACTGGCCCTGAACTGAAAGAAGAAACATTGCAAACGCTACCTACCTGCAAGTTGCATGCATTGGAAAAGATTCACCGAACAGTGTGGGGCAGTAGGAGATCATTGACTCAGAGACTTGTGTGTATCAAGGGGAAAAGAGGAATAAATTGAGACCCAGCTGGTCGCAAAGGATCACCCTTACCCCTCAACCAAACGAGCAGGGGGTAGATGCTGATTGACTCAGTCTGATCCCTTCAGTATCACAAAGAACAACTGGGCCTAGAAGAGCTGTGTTGTGCTGAAAGCAGGTCCTCTTGGCATCTGTGCTGTTGAGGAGAGGCTGGTCTCCCCATCTATCCTTTGAGGAAGTCAGATTGTAGCAATTTTGGACAAAAAGGCAAGGACAATTCAACTCCTTAATAAAAAAATTATAATGGAAGAATTTGAGTATGATGTAACTACTGTTTGGGAAGTACTGCATTCCAGTCTAAACCATTTCTTACATAGTAACCACATGAAGTCAGTGAAGCAAAAGTCGGACCCAACCTATTTCTTTTTTTTTTATTAGAAGTATATAGAGATACAATTGAGGGGGAAACATTATCAAACCAACAGTAATCAATGTATATGTACTTTGTTATCCAGGGGTAATGCCAAAACATGGATGACCACCTTGGGTTTCACCTGTTGCACTTTCCCCCAGAAGAACTCACGCTTTAAATGGGTATCTCATGGAGGAATGACATCAGCTTCTGGGATGGTTCCCCCCTATTCGCACTCTCCAGTCTCCTATGAGTTCTTCATACACCATCCACCCTCCCCGTCCCCCTCCCTATGCCTCCAAGTATCCTAGGGAGCCATCCCCCTATTACTCTGAAAGTCATTCAGTTTGAAGTTTTGTTAGGTTAGCCGTCTACCCTACTGCTTCCCCATATATTCTAGCATCCACAGATGAGAGAAACCATTCAGCCCTTGAGTCTCTGAGCTTGGGATACTTCACTAAGCATAATTCTTTCCATCTCCATCCATTTGATATCAAAAGCCATAATATCATCTTCTCTAATGGATGAGTAGTATTCCATTGTATATATATGTACCAAAGTTTTTATATCCACTCGTCAAGTGAGGGGCATCTGGGTTGGTTCCATAGTCTAGCTATAGTAAATTGAGCTGCTATAAACATTGATGAAGCCACGTCACTATAACACGCTAATTCTAACTCTTTTGGGAAAATACCCAGGAGTGGGATAGCTGGGTCATAAGGTGGTTCCATCCTTAATTTTTTGAGGATTCTCCACACTGCTTTCCATAGTGGCTGAACCAGTTTGCAGTCCCACCAGCAGTGTAACAGTGTTCCTCTTTTCCCATAGCCCCTCCAGCATCTGTCGTTGTTTGTATTCTTCATTTTTGCCACTCTAACAGCAGTGAGGTGGTATCATTGAAGTTTTGATTTTCATTTCCCTGATAGCTAATGATGTAGAGCATTTTCTCATATATTTATGGGCTTTCTGGACTTCCACTGGAGAGAAGTTCATTTTGAGTTCTTTAGACCATTTATTGATGGACTTCCACTGGAGAGAAGTTCATTTTGAGTTCTTTAGACCATTTATTGATTAGATTATTTGTGAGTTTGGACTTCAGTTTCCTTAGTTCCCTGTATATCCTGAATATTAGCCCTCTGTCCGAGGTGTAGCAGGCAAAGGTTTTCTCCCATTCTGTAGGTTCTCTCTTGATGCTCTTGACTAGATCTTTAGCTGTGCAGAAACTTTTTAGTTTAATTGCATCCCATTCATTTATTCTTGATTTTACAGCATGAGCCATAGGAGTTTTGTTAAGGAAGTAGCTGCTGACTCCTATATGCTGTAGTGTTGACCCTACTTCTTTTTCTAGTAGGTTTAAAGTTGTAGGCTTAATATCCAGGTCTTTAATCCATTTTGATTTAATTTTTGTGCAGGGCAAAAGATAAGGATCCAGCTTCAGATGTCTACATATGGCTGTCCAGTTTGTCCAACACCATTTGTTGAACAGGCTATCTTTCTTCCACACTATACTTTAGCCCCCTTTATCAAATATCAAATATCAAATAGTTAAGGATATGGGGGTTTGTCTCAGGATCTTCTATTCAGTTCCACTGGTCTTCGGTTCTGTTTTGATACCAATACCATGCTGTTTTTGCTACTACAGCTCTGTAATATAATTTCAGATCAGTGATTGAGATACACCCTATTTCTTCCTTTTGATAGAGTAATGTTTTGGCTAGTCTGGGTCTCCTGTTATTCCATATGAACTTGAGAATTGCTTTTTCTATATCCATGAAGAATGCCATTGGTATTTTGATGGGGATTGCATTAAATCTGTATAGGGCTTTGGGTAGACTGGCCATTTTTATTATATTCTGCCTAACCGTGAGCATGGAATGTTTTTCCATCTACTCAGGTGTTCTGCAATTTCTTTTCTTAGTGTTTGATAGTTTTCTTTGTAGATGTCCTTAATATCCTTTGTAAGGTTAATGCCCAAGTATTTCATTTTTTTGGAGGAGGTGGTGAATGGGAGAGACTTCCTGATTTCTTCTTCTGCGGATTTGTTGCTGGAGTAAAGAAATGCTAGCGATTTGCTGGAGTTGATCTTGTAGCCAGCTACTTTGCTAAAATCACCTATGAGCTCTAGGAGATTTCTGGCCGATGTTATTGGGTCTTCTATGTATAGAATCATGTCATCAGCAAATAGAGATAACTTAACTTCCTCTTTTCCTATATGAATACCTTTGATTTCCTTGTCTTGCCTGATAGCTCTGGCAAGGGTTTGAAGGACTATATTGAACAAGAGTGGGGAAAGCAGAGAGCCTTGTCTAGTACCTGAATTCAGTGGAAATGCTTTCAGTTTTTCTCCACTGAGGATAATGTTGGCTATGGGTCTGTCATAAATGGATCTGACATAGTTAAAGTATCTTTCCTTGATCCCTATGTCTTCCAAAGTTTTGAGCATAAAGTGGTGTTGAATTTTTATCAAATGCCTTCTCTGCATCAATTGAGATGATTATATGATTTTTGTTTTTAATTCTGTTTATGTGGTGAATTACAGTTATTGATTTGCATATATTGAACCAGCCTTGTTTTCCTGGAATGAAGCCCACTTGATCATAATGAATTATCTTTTTAATGTGCTTTTGTATCCAATTAGCTAAAATTTTATTAAGGATTTTTGCATCAATGTTCATCAGGGAAATTGGTCTGTAGTTTTCTTTCCTTGATGTGTCTTTGTTGGGCTTTGGGATCAGTGTAATGTTTGCTTCATAAAAGGTGTTTGGGAGTGTTCCCTCTCTATCAATTTCCTGGAAGAGCTTGTAGAGGACCGGTGTTAGTTCTTCTGTGAAGGCTTGGTAGAATTCTGCCATATATCTGTCCTGACCTGGGCTTTTCTTTTTGGACCCAACCTATTTCAAGTTGCAGAGTTGATGCAGGAGCTTGGCTACCAAGCAGTCATGACCTACAGGGAGGCAGGTGGAGCAAAACGGAGTGTGCAAGTCAGGACCCAGAGTCCTTCCTCTGCAGCTACCTGTGCACTCTCTGCTGGGCTGCGGAGACTCTGCGCTCCCAGACTGCAGGTGAAACCCTGTGCAGTAGCCCAGCTAGCTCATCCTGCAGTGCTTCTGGAATTACAACCTGCTTTCAGGGTGCTGGAGCCTGGAGCCCACAGGGTCATTGCTGCCTTCGCTGCAGCTGCCAGGGGCCAACTCCAGAAACAGGAGAAAAGACCCAGTTTCTTTCTTCCTCCTTCCTTCCAGTGGCTCTAGGGCTGCATCTCAGAGCCTTACAGGAAGATAGGAGGCCAAGCAGGCAGGGCAAACCATGTGCAAGCTGAAGCCATCCAAGTCAGAGGTGGCTACAACAGAACCGTGTGGGGCAAAGCTGTCAGGAAAGACTTCCATGTCAGGAGAAATGATCAGCATTGCTCCAGAACACACATAGGGAAAAAGCTGAGAGGCATTTATCTGCAAAGTCAGGGAGGGTGGGGATTCTGCCTTCCTCTGTCTTATCCCAGCTACACTCAACAGAAGTTTATAGCTTAAAGGCAAGGTATAATTTTAAAGCATATTTTTTCTCTGTGATTACAAATTGATTGAAGTTTTTCATTGAACCTGTTTATATTTTTATTTCTATAATTTTCAGGCCACTATTTAAAGCAAAAGCAAGCACATTAAATTCAATGTAACACTAAAGCAACTGAGATTTCAAATCAACGACAGACAGAAAGCACAGAGCACCATCAGGGATCTGAAGAGAGTGGGACTGGAGAAGTGAAGGGGACTGTGTTTACATCCCGCAGCACTGATTAAAGGTGTTGCTTTTGATACATGGATTGAAATCTGAGTTTTGGATTCTGTATTTGGGAAGATAATATCTACAAAATATGCTGTGAAATTAAATGAAGATACACAAAATATGCAAAGTATCTTTCACAGTGAGCAGAACAAAAGCTATGTGGTAGCTGACTCAAACATTGCATAGAGCAAATGTTATAAACATCTGAGTTCTGGGATCACTGCTAATATTGGTTAAGGCTTTGAGTTTAACAAAAAAGGGGAGATAAATGGGCCTGAGAAGAAACCAGAACAGGAACACATATGTGTCAGCCTCCTTAGCTCTAACTGCAGCCCCTCCAAAGTCCCACAGGGATTAAAGAAGAGAGAACTTTCATCCAATCCTCTGTGAGCCTCCAATACCAGGGGGGACGTCACTCTCCTTTTCTTGTGACTTAACTCAGCCCCACTCCTGGTCATCTGGTGAGACGGGTAGCATCATCCAAGGGTGAGTTCAGTCAGACAGGTGGCACCGCACACCATGGGGCCGTTGCTGTCCTGGGCTTGTTGTTATGAGTTTGAAGGTTACTTCAGTTGCTTACAGTGTCTCTTCATTTTTTCCCTATCATCTATTTTTCTGGAGGAAAAAAAATTGCTTGCATCTTAAAACTTTCACCTAGCATTTATTTACAGCCACAGCTTAATACGTGTGCTTTGTTTTACTTCTGATTATGTACGGAAGACAGAACATGTGTTTCTTCTTCTGTGTTAGATTATGCAGGAGTTTTCTTGAGATGGGAATGTTGTATAGAGAGAAAGGCTGACCTTGCTTCATGTGTGGGCCACTAACAATGATGGAAACAAAGCATTTTTATATTTCACTGATGACATGGTTGGAGGCTGGTCCCATTGAGGCAGTGGCCTGCTCTGCTGCACCCTGGGTTGGGCACGAGCCCGCTCTCAGGTCACTTGTGTAATGTAAGGCAGATGCCGGCGACATTGGATTTTCAGTTTGTACTGGGAGGAAATAAGATGAGCAGAACCTCAGAGGCAAGATGAAGTGTGTTCAGCAATCCGTGTGTGCTGCCAGCTGCTAACCATGACTCAGTGATTCTCTCCCAGCACTGTTGACATTTCCCCAGTTGAACATACACCTGGCTGGTCACATGGAATTGAAGCAAATGCATGGGAAGAGTGAGAGCGAGCAGGCAGGCCAGGCCATGTGTGGAGCAGACTGTGTTGCCTCGACCTATAGGGTCATTATGTATGGTTGTTGAATTGGCTTCCATCTAACCAAGTGCTGTGGGGACTCTCCCAGGGCCCCCTCCCCTCACTTTCTCTGCTCTCCCTCCATCCACTCTGCCCAGGTCTTCACATAGGCTGGTCCACTCTGGTCTTTACTTTTTCCATAGATGTAGGCAGGGAATCAGGTGTTTCTAGCTTACAGGAAGATCTAGTATTTTCCCTGGAGCTCAGCCTCCATTTGCCAGCAGGGTAGGGATAGAGAGAGAGGAAATGTGTCCTCTCTCTATCCCATATTTCTGTCTCATCTCTTCTGCAGGGTGGTTCCTCAGATTTGTTGGATATTTATATTAAGGCACACATTTATTTGCACTCAAAGCCTGGGGCTATGGATGAGCTGATTGTCACAATTAGTTTTTGGAATTATTAGACGATCATGAAATGTTCTTAAAACTTGTTGTTCTCCTGAAAGTCCCTGCTGAGGTCTCCCCAGATGGAGGAGATGCTGATTCCTCTCTGATGGTAAGGGCATGATACTTAATGCTTAGCATGCTGAAACTGAGGAACTGAGGAGGTTTAATCTCTTTAATAGAACATGTGGGAGCAGTGATTATTGGGTTCCTCAAGAAAGGTCGGATGTATGTAATGTCCACTGCTCTTCCTTATTTTGTCACTATTTAAACATTCTACCTTAGATCACATCTATGTAGAATTTTCTCTGCATAGCCTGAGAGTGACCTCCTGAGGTGCAGTTGAGGTTAGAAAGCACTTGCTCTGTTTCCAGGGTCTAGCACAGATGAGGCTGCGCATTGGAACAGAGCAGGGGTAGTGAGCTGCACCTGAGAGGTCAGTGTTGTTTACTTTCCTTTCTGCTTCTCAGCTTCCATGAAAACTGTTTGTGACCATTGATAAAACAGATGATGCTAGCAAATCAATCAAAGTTTTTCTGGTAAATAGTAGTGACCTCTAAATCAGAGCCACTACCCCTCATATTCAATGTGCATGGCAGAGCTTTATGGATAAGAACTTGGAGGAATCTGAGCTAGATGAATAAAGACAGGCTATTACAGGAAACTGTCACATCAATAAATTTCTCACAGTTATTTATATTTCTATGTTCATGTGAATATGTTCATATAAATGTTTAAAGTTTATGCATACTTATACAGCATAAGTGTACATATAATGCATACAGAAATTTTAAAATTCAAATTCTTTTTTAAAAAGTGAGTTATATGCTTAATTTATTTGTAGATCTTTTCCCATCTTATTCTGAAAACCAAATTCTTAGAGGTATAAGTAATTAACAATACCAGGGAACCGAATTAGTGATTTCATATTAAAATAATATCAATTGCCATCTATAAAACAGCTTCAACAGAACAATTAGTGAATGTACAATATTTTAACAGTATGGTTGTTCATTTGAAAATTACTGTATTCTAAGAAATTTCCCAGATTTTACACCTCTTAAGTCAAATATTATTCTAATGTTTTTCCAGGAAAAGCGGGCAGAGGATTGGAGGGTGGAGGTAGCTGCACACAAGGATGGATTGTCCACAGTCAGGGGCCCCCACCACATGCTGTTTGTGAGTCTAGGATCTTTGGTCCTGCCCCCAGGAATGTGAGGTTCACAGCACACAGCCATTGGACCCCTACATCATGGCCCTTTACTGTGAGATGAAGCTCAAATGTTCGAAACAGATTTTCCCCAAATTGTGTTTCAGTTATTTTCAGATCATTTCTTATATGGAATATGACTCCAACATATTAATGTCCCAATCAGATCGTTAAACAAGGGAAGTAAAGACTTCCTTTGTACTTCATAACAAAAACCCCTGAGATACATGATCTCACTGCTTTTATTCCAGCGATTGACTGTGTCAGCATGGGGTGGTGACATGGCAAGTTTCTGCAACTTATTGATAACAGACACCATCTGTCATTAAGAAGCCCCTGGCCTTGAACTGTGGTAATCGCATTGCAAGATACCAATCCTTTGGATGACAGTTGTGAATTCTTAGTGGTTTTAAAGTTACTGAATTAAATGAACTTGAACATCTGGGTCTGTATGCCTCTGGAATCCTCTGGTTGGTAAATTCAGTTGTTGCATATGGCCGATCACTAAGTACTCATTCCAATGTGTTGATGACATCGGTCTAAAGCTATCTTGGTGCTCTGGTGGGACCTCATGGGCATCACCTTCTGGATGATGAACCACACAGAGTGGGAAGATTTTATCCTGTTGGGACTCTTCAGTCAG
Organism: Aplodontia rufa; assembly: GCA_004027875.1. Lineage (NCBI taxonomy): Eukaryota > Metazoa > Chordata > Mammalia > Rodentia > Aplodontiidae > Aplodontia > Aplodontia rufa. The sequence goes on along the minus strand of PVKS010015389.1, from coordinate 7,725 downwards.
TCTGAGCACCCAGCTGTGCTCTGTGTGGCCATCTTTGTGGTTTTCCTGATGGCCTTGTCTGGGAATGCTGTCCTGGTCCTCCTCATCCACTCCAATGCCCAGCTCCACACCCCCATGTACTTCTTCATCAGCCAGCTATCCCTCATGGACATGATGTACATCTCTATCACAGTGCCCAAGATGCTCCTAGACCAGGTCCTGGGTGTGAGTACGATCTCAGTTCCTGAATGTGGGATGCAGATGTTCCTGTATTTGACATTAGTAGGTTCAGAATTTTTCCTTCTGGCTGCCATGGCCTATGACCGCTATGTGGCCATCTGCCACCCGCTCCGTTACCCTGTGCTCATGAACCACAGGGTGTGTCTGCTCCTGGCCTCTGGCTGCTGGTTCCTGGGGTCAGTGGATGGCTTCATGCTGACTCCCATCACCATGGCCTTCCCATTCTGCAGATCCCGGAAGATCCAGCACTTCTTCTGTGAAGTCCCTGCTGTGATGAAGCTCTCCTGCTCAGACACCTCTCTCTATGAGACACTCATGTACCTGTGTTGTGTCCTCATGCTGCTCATCCCTGTGACAGTCATTTCAGGCTCCTATTCCTGCGTCCTCCTCACCATCCACAGGATGAACTCAGCAGAGGGCCAGAGGAAGGCTCTGGCCACCTGCTCCTCCCACATGATGGTGGTCACACTCTTCTATGGTGCTGCTGTCTACACCTACATGCTGCCCAGCTCCTACCACACCCCGGAGAAGGACATGGTGGTGTCTGTCTTTTACACCATACTCACTCCTGTGCTGAACCCCTTAATCTACAGTTTTAGGAACAAGGATGTTACTGGCACTCTAAGGAAAGTATTGAGGGTGAGACCTGTGTATCAGGAAACAATAAAGTAGGAACCATCAAAACAGGCATTGTTTCTTCCTTAAAGAACTTGGAAAACAAACTGAATCCATCTGGTTCTGCTATTTTCTTTGTAGGCTTATTATTTATCTTTTACTCATATATTTTATTAATGCATTATAGTTTTGCATAATGTTGGGATTAGTTGTCACATATTCCTAGATGCACACAATTCAGCAATACAATTTGTTCAATATACCCCCCCACATCCCTCTACCTCCTTCCTCCTGTCCCCTGTTCCCTTGCCTTGCTTCTGGGTCCATATTGTTCCTAAGAAACCCAAATACAGTGACATAATTCTTATACCTATGAAGAACATTTTTTCATATATATAGCTATAGTATACGCAGTGACATTTATAAATGCTTGAAATGTACCTTGCTTTATCTCAGTTCCAACATTTCCCCTTCTCCTCCCTTCTTATCATCCCTTGTTATTCTTCAAAATATTTGACAAGGGAATTAAACATTTATGTTTTTGTACAAGTATGCAACATAGCTTGTTCAAATATGAAGTATCTTGCAACTGCATCTCATACAGATTAACATTTTGCATTTTTGTTCTATGGATCTAATGCATGGGTTTGTCAACTTTACTTGCAAGCCTGGGTTTCAGTCCAGCCTTCACAAATGAGAGATACCATTCGGCCCTTGACTCTCTGTGTTTGGCTAACCTCACTCAGCATGATTTCTTCCAATGCCATCTATTTACCTTCAATAGATGCAATATCATTGTTTCTAATAGCTGATTAAAACTCCATTGTGTGAAAAAAACATTGGAAAAAGCAATAAAATTTAAAGTTTTGTCTAAGAAAAACAAACAAAAAAATTCCATTGTGTGTGTGTGTATGTGTGTGTGTATATATATATATATATATATATATATATATATATATATATATACGAGAGCTTTTGGATCCATTCATTCAATGAGGGGTAATTGGTTCCATAATTTAGCTATTGTAAATTGAGCTGCTATGAACATGAAATTTGCTGTTTCACTGCAATGTGCTGATTCTAACTCCTCTGGGAAACCAAACAAACATAGGGATAGCTGGATTATATGGTGGATCCAACCCTAATTTTTTGAGGAGTTTCCACACTGCTTTCCAGAGTGGCTGGACCAGTCTGCAATTCCACCAACAGTGTGCTAGTGTTCCTATCTCCCCACAACACCTCCAGCATTTGTTATTATTTGTATTCTTCATCTTTGCCAGTCTGACTGGAGTGAGGAGAAATCTTAAGATAGTTTTGATTTGTATTTCCCTGATTGCTAGTGATTTAGAACACTTTCTCATGTATTCATTGTCTTGCTGAATGTCCTCTGTTGATAAGTTTCTGTTTAGTTCTCTGGCCCATTTATTGATTGGATTGTTTGTGTTTTTGTCATTGAGTTTTTTGAGTTCTATGTAAAGTTTGGAAATTACTCCCCTGTCAGAGGTATCACAGGCCATGATTCTCTCCCATTCTGTAGGTTGTCTCTTTACTGTTTTGACTATTTCCTTGGCTGTTCAGAAGCTTTTTAGTTTCATGGCATCCCACTCATTGATTTTTGACTGTAATTCTTTTACTTTGGGATCCTTGTTGAGGAAGTTGTTACCAATTCTCATATGCTGGAGTGTTGGTCCTAATTTTTCTTCTAACAGTGGTATGGTAGCTGGCTTAATCTTAATGCCTTGATCCACTTAGAATTGATTTTTGTGCATGGTGAGAGGTAAGGATCTAATTTCAGTTTTCTGCATGTGGCTGTCCAATTTGTCCAACACCATTTTTTGAATAGGCTGTTTCTCCTCTATGTTATATTTTGACCCCCATTGTCAAAGATCAGATGTTTAAATAATTGGGGCTTCTTTTTCAGAGTCTTCTATTCTATTCCATTGATCTTCATTTCTATTTTGATACCGATACCACACAGTTTTTAATGCTACAGCTCTATGATATAATTTTAGATCTGGTATTGCAAAACCACTTGTTTCCTCTTTCTTGTTTAGCAATGTTTTGGTTATTCTGGGTTTCTTGTTGTTTCAAATGAATTTGAGAATTGCTTTTTCTACATCTGCAAAGAATGACATTGGAATCTGATATGGATTGCATTGAATCTGGCTATTTTAATTATGTTAATTCTGCCTAACCTTCTTTCCGTCTTCTCAGGTCTTCTACAATTTCTGTTTTCAGTGTTCAATAATTTTCTTTGTAGAGGTCTTTTACTTCTCTTGTTAGATTAATTCCCAAGTATTTTATTCTTTTAGAGGGTATTGTGAATGGGACCAATTTCCTAATTTCTTCTTCTTCCCTATTATTATTGGAAAATAGGAAATCTATTGATTTCTGGGTGTTGATCTTGTAGCCTGCTATTTTGCAAATTTTGTTTATTAGTTCTAACTGTTTTCTGGTGGAGTTTTTTGGATCTTCCAACTTTAGAATCATGTCATCAGAAAAAAGGGATAGTTTGACTTCCTCTCTTCCTATTCTTATCTCTTTGATTTCTTCCTCCTGCCTGATTGCTCCATCCAGGGTCTTGAGGACTCTTTTGAATAAAAGTGGTGAAAGCATACAGCCTTTTCTTGTTCCTGAGTTCAGTGGAAATGCTTTCAACCTTTCTACATTTAGTATTATACTAGCTGAGGTTTTGGCATACATAGCCTTTACAAAGTTAAGTTCCTTTGATCTCTGTTTTCTATAGAGTTTTGAGCATAAATGGGTGCTGGATTTTATCAAAGGCCTTTTCTGCATCTATTGAGATGATCATATGGTTTTTGTCCTTAATTCTGTTTAAGTGATGAATTGCATGTGTAGATTTGTGTATGTTGAACTAGCCTTGCATATGTGGAATGAAGTCCACTTGATCATGATGAATGATTTTCTTGATGTGTTTTTGAATGCGGTTTGCAAGAACCTTATTAAGGATATTTGCATCAATATTCATGAGGGATATTGTTATTTAGTTTTCTTTTGTCAATGTGTCTTGTTGGGCTTTGGTATCAGAGTTATGGTTGCTTCATAAAAAGTTTTGGGAGAGTTCCCTCTTTTTCACTTTCTTGGAATAGCTTCATAAGGAGAGGTGTTAGCTCTTCTTCAAAGGTGTGGTAAAACCCTGCAGAGAATCCATCAGGTCCTGGACTTTTCTTCTGTGGAAGACTTTTAATTTCTGTATGGATTTTGTTGCCTGTTATTGGGCTGTTTAGGATTTCAGTGTCATCCTGTGTCAATTTGGGGATGTTGTATGTATCTAGAAATTTGTTCATGTCATCCAGATTATCTGATTTAGAGGAGTGTAGTTTTTCAAAATATTGATTTCAAGGGGGTTTGTGGTGATCACCCCCTTTTTGTTGGAGATTTTGTTGATTTGCTTTGATTCTCTCCTTCTTTTAGTTATATTAGCTAGGGGTCTGTCAATTTTATTTATTTATTTTTTTAAGAACCAGCTCTATGTTTTTTCAATTCTTATTATTTTTTGTTATCAGTTTCATTGATTTCAGTTTTGATCTTCATTATTTCCTGTCTTCTACTGGCTTTGGGAATAGACTGTTCTTCCTTCTGTAGAAATTTGAGTTGGAGCATAAGCTTATTTGTTAGGGATCTCTCCTGCTTCTTCTTCTTTTTTTTCTTTTAAGAGAGAAGGACAGTAAAAGAGAGAGAGAGAGAGAGAGAGAGAGAGAGAAAACCATTTTTATTTAGTTTTTCACATGGCTTTCATTGCTTTGACAGTTGTGAATGTGGGTGCTGGGGTTTGAACCCGTGTACTTGCACATGCTTGTCAAGCACTGTAACCACCAAACCACCTCTGCAGCCCCATCTCCTGATTCTTAATGTGGACACTCAGTGCAATAAATTTTCCTCTTAAGAATGTTTTCATGCTGTCCCAGAGGTTTTGATATGTTTTGTTTTCATTCTCATTCTCTTCCAAGAATTCATTAATTACTGTTCTTATGTCTTGGATCCATTCTTCATTTAATAGATTGTTATTCAATCTCCACATATATGTGTTTTTTGTGCCATAATATTTGCTTTAATTATTTGGGTCATGGCATCATGGTCTGATAGGAAACATGGAGTAACATCTGCTTTTTTTATATTTTCTGAGATTTCCTTTGTGAACTAGAATGTGATCTATTTTGGAGAAGCATCCATGTGCTGCTGAGAAGAAGGTATATTCTGCCAATTTGAGTGGAATATTCTGTAGATGTCTGTTAAGTCTGTTTGATTTATGGTGTTGTTTAGACTGGAAATCTCTTTATTGTTTTTTTGCTTTGATCTGTCTATTGGTGATACAGGAGTGTTAAAGTCTCCCAGCACTACTGTGTCGAGGTCCACAAGTGGTTTTACATCTTGGAGTAATTTTTCCACAGAGTTGGGAGCTTTGGAGTTTGGAGAGTATATATTTACTATGGTTATTTCCTCCTGTTTTATTGTTCCCTTTACTAGGATGTAGTGGCCTTCTTTATCTCTTTTGATTAATTTATGTTTGAAATCCACTTTGTCAGACATAAGAATTGCAACTCCAGCTTGCTTTCTTGGGCTGTATGCCTTTTAGATTTTTTCCATCCTTTCATACTTAATCTGTGGGTGTCACTGGCTGTAAAGTGGGTTTCCTGTAGGCAGCATTTTCTTGGACTTTTGTGTTTTGATCCAATCTGCTGGTCTGTGTCTTTTGATTGGTGCATTGAGACCATTCACATTCAGTGTAAATATTATGTGGTTGTGGTTCATATTCATTGTGTTTTATTAATAAATTCTAGGCTGTTCTTAGTTGTCTGTTGATAGGATATACCTTTATTGAATTTTCTCTGTTTGTGGGTTTTGAGGAATATTAGCTTATACCTATATCTGGATTTTATCTTTGAGAATTCTTTGTAATGGTGGCTTTCTGTTCATGAATGCTGCAAGTTTGTTTGTATCATGAAAAGTTCTTATTTCCCCCTCAAATTTGAAGCTGAATTTTGCTGGCTTCAGTGTTCTTGGCTGCATGCTGTATTCATTCAGGCATTGAATGATCTTCCAGGATCTTCTTGCTTCCAGAGTCTGAACTGAAAATTCAGATGCAATTCTGATTAGTTTGCCTCTGAATGTGATTTGGCATTTCTCCCTTGCCGCTTTCAACATTCTTTCCTTTACTTATGTGTTATACATTTTGAATATGATGTGTCTCGGTGAGCTTATCATTTGATTAGCCCTATTGGGTGTCCTATAAGCTTCCTGTATGAGTATATCTGACTCTATGTTTATATGGTTAAAATTTTCTTTAGTAATTTCCTTGAGAATATTCCTTATCCCATTTGTTTGTGTTTCAATTTATTCCTGTATCTCAATTACTCTTAGAATGTTTCTTCTCATTTCATCCCAGAAAATTTTAAAATTCTGTTGGTGTTCTGTGAGGTTTTTTCTTTTTTTCATCCGTGCACTCTAGCTTGCTCAGCCTGTCTTCATTGTCAGAAGTTATTTTTTCAAGAGCTGAGGTTCTGTTTTCTGTAGAAGTTAGTCTATTATTAAATCCTTCCATGGCTTCTCTCATGTCATTGAATGCAGATTTTAGCTCTCTTACTTCATTTTTGAGTATGATTATTTCTTTGATAACAGAGTTTTTCATCTCTTGAGTCTTCTCACTGAGTCCTTTTATTATATCTTCTTTTAGTTCATTGTTCCTTTTAGTAACTAGATCATTGATAATATTTTCAAGGTTTTCATCTTGACCCTGACCATGGCATCCTTTTTGGGGGAGTTTTGGGTGTGAGGTGAACCTCTCCTTGTTTGATTCTTCATTTTGAAGAGCTTCCTGTGGATGTCTGAATGGAGATTTCCTGAGGGGAAGGTAGGCAGTTTCCTCAGGTGGTTTTTCCTTGTGAGTCAAACGGTCAGATGAGCCACTAACTCTTTGATGATCACCTTCTTCAAATGCTGTTTCTGCCTGGACCCTCGTGTTGCTCTACCTTTTGGTTCCAGGCTCAAGGTTGCAAATCTAAATCTACCAAAATGGAGAGCTACCTTCCAGCAGGACTCAAAGAGACTCCAAAAGGAATGTGGGGTTTAGGTAGGCATGGCTGCTGCAGGTGGGGAACCTCTCCTGGTTGGTCCTGAGCAGGACCGCTCCAGACAAGGGTCCTACCAGTGGTGTCCCGAGCACCTTCTGGCAGGACTCTTTTTTGTTTATCTTTATTTCAAGAACCAGCTCTTCTTTTCATTGATTTTTAATTGTTTTTTAAATTTTCAATATCATTGATTTCAGCTCAGATCTTGATAATTTCCTGTCTTCTACTACTTTGAGGATTCCCCCCCCCCAAGAACTTGAGGGAGAGCATAAACTTATTTATTTGGGATATCTCTAGCTTTTTAATGTAGGCATTCAGGGATATTGATTTTCCTCTTTGTAATGCTTTCATATCTTCCCAGTGATTTTGATATGTTTGTCTTTGTTATCATTTGTTTCTAAGAAGTTTTTAATTTCTGCTATCATTTGTTCTTTGGTTCATTCTTCATTAAGGGAATATTAGTCAATCTCCCTATATTTATGTTCTTTCTGTTATTTTTCTTGTGTTTTCTTGCGTTGTGGTCTGAAAGGACACACGGGATAATGTCAACTTTCTTGTATTTGCTGAGATTATCTTTATGAACCAGTATATGGTCTATTTTGGAAAAGGATCCATGTGCTGCAGAGAAGAAGGTGTATTCTGCTAATTTAGGATGGAAAACTCTATATATGTCTGTGAAGTCCATTTGGTTTATGAAATTGTTCAGGCTGGCTATTTCTTTATTGATTTTTTTGTTTTGATGATCTGTCTAATGGTGACAGCGGAGTGTTGAAGTCTCCCAGTATTATTGTGTTATGATCCA
>PVKS010015388.1:0-46100 GCA_004027875.1 Aplodontia rufa | reverse complement strand
TTGTATGATTGTACAACAAATAAATTTCTCAATAAAAAAAAAAAGAATATGGATTCAGTTACGATTAGCTGAATGGATGGACTCAGTGCAGTGACTTCAAGATGTGTTCATGTTAGAAGGCTAATGCAGTGAGTATCTGCAGTGTGTCCCGCATTGAGTTCCACAGTAAGCTCCTATCTGTTCAGTGGAGCTTCCACCGTGGAGACTGAGCTGTGGGTGAGCAGTTATCAGGATATGCAGAAATCAGTTCTTTGCATCCATGTGAGGGACAGGAAGGAATAGTGAGGAGAATTCCTTGCTGTTACCTACGGGCCAGCAGTGACTGCTGTTTCCCTTTGTGTACTTGGGAGGCAAGCTAGGCTGCTGTGGTCTGTGTGCCCCGCAGCTGTTGTGAAGGTGGAGCCCCCGGATCTGAGGCTGGTAGGGAAAACAGAAGGGCAGAGGCAACAGAGATGAGCAGTCTCCCCCTCAGAATGGTTAACATACAACTCTAATGTGGTTTCAGGAGGAGGTGAATGGAATTCGTCTGCTTAGGTTCCTGACAAATAACTGACAGCAGCCGCAAAAGCAAGTGCTCTTCGCTTACTGACTTGATCCTGAGCAAATGCCCACTTCCTTTTAAATTTCCCACCAAGTTCCCTAAATGTCCGGATGGCAATTACCAGGTGAATAATTTATAATAAGATATCTTCTGCATTATGCAGTGAAGATTTAAATTATAAATTGATCTCACTTGGCAGTTTACCTTAGTTAATAAGTGGACTCTGTGGTGGTAGGCTTGATCAGCTAAATGGGAGCTGACTTAGTATTAGTCAGAGGGAAGCAGGATCGTTGGCTTAATCCAACCTATGGTGGTGAGTTGGAGGCGATGGAGAGGGGGTCTGAGTGCTCGGGGTACTCCGACTTAGTGGAGTCTATTCTCTGAGGGTGCACCCAGTACTGGGCTGGTCTAGGCGAGGAGTTATTGTCTTGGGTCCTGAGAAAAGGGTGATGGAAGTGAATGACAGCCATAGAATTGAGCCTCTCCTCTAGTCTGTAAGGAGCATTCTCTGCAGCCCAGTAGGTGTGTCCCAGGTGGCAAGCTGCCCACAGGCAACTGGTCCAATTAGTCTATTGTGCTAGCAGCTGCTGCCCTGAGCAGTGGTGGCCATTCTTGTCTGTCCAAGATGACCATATGCAGGAGGCCACATGGGAGTGGGCTCTGATCTGATCCTAAGGAGAGAGAAAGTGTGAGGGCATAAGAAGCTGTCAGAAAAGTGTGATTTGGAGGGTTGAGAATAGTCCAGAGTTATTAAAAGTACATTGAATGGCTTAGATCTTTAAAGCAAACTGGTGGCGAAAGAGGTGTGTGGGGGTAGCTGGGGGCCCACCTCTCCAGGATGCTCTTTGCATATGTATCTTGTCCAGCTCCATACCATGCCCCCCTCCTGTACCCTATTAACTCCAGGGTGACTATTTGAGATAGTTCCATCCTATTTCTCCATTTTACTAAGACAGGTACTAAGACAGAGAGTTAGCCACTCACCCAAGGGGACACAGCAACAAGTGAGGCTTGAAAGCAAGTCATTCAGTTAATAAAGTATTTACGGATGCCTTTTAGGAGGCAGGTCCTCTCCTGGGCATGGGGATTCAGCAGGGAGTGAGAAAACAGGTCCCTGTCCTCAGGATAGTTATCTGGTGGCCAAGACATAAAATGAAGTTGTCCACAAATGAAATGTTTGACGTTTGTGGCTGATGCCAGAGCCCTGGCTCTTATGCTTCATGCTTATAAGGATTGAGTAGCTGGTATGTTCAGCACACAGTAGTCAAAAGCTTACTGTGTGTGCAGCTTTCTGCACCATGAGAATACACAGGGTGGATATGACATGGTCCTAACTTTAAGGAGCTTAGAGTTGGGGAGAAGTAGAGTACATGAGAAACAAAGGGCAGGGTTGTGGCTCCAGGAGGGAATAATGAGGCCATCTGGAGGGTTGGAGGGATGGCACTCAAATCATCCTAGGGAATTGTGGAGAGACCTCAGTGGGAGGTCAGGTTTGAGGTGTTCTTGAGAAATGGAGAGAGAACCAAGGAGGGCTGAAATCCATGGCAGGCATTCTGGGAAGGTTTGGCTGGAGTAAAGGATGTAATGATAGGAATGGAGGAGACTAGAAGGGCAGAGCCCAGGAATAGGGATTTACGCTTATTTAGAGTCTGGTAAGAACCACTTGTTGGTTTCTGCACAGCAGTGGACTAGAGAGGCACATCTTAGGATGATTTGAGGGCTGGTGTTGGAAGTGGGGTGATGTTGGAGCAGGGAGGTCTGATTGCAGAGCTCTTGAGGGTCTGAATTTGAGTGAAGATAGCAGGAGTAGAAAGATAATGAGAGATGAGAAAGTTTCTTGGAGGCAGCATCTTTGGGTCTTCATTCTCCACAGACATCAGGAAGTCAAGCTGGTGATGGTTTGGGAAGGAAGACATGGTGTTCAGCTTTGCTGCATGGTGCTGGGGAAGCCAGCAAGTGTCTGTAGAGGCAGGATTTGGGCAAGGAGTGCAAACTTGGGTGTCTCCCTCTGGAGAGAGAATGAGGAGGGGGATACCCCTTCTTGCCTCTACTGAGCCTCCCATCTAGGAGTTAATTTTAGGCTGGGGATGAGTATAGTGAAACACTAGCTGATATAGAGGATTGAAAGGACTGAATAATTTTGTCTGTCAAAGGGAAATCTTCTGTCATCTGATCAGACATTTTTTAAATGTGTTCAGATAAGCCCACTGCTGAGGGGTTTGGTGGCATGAGGGTCTGTGATCAGGTCATCTGCCTGGTTTATTGGTCCACTTCTTAGCCAGGTTCTTTATATTTATCCTCTGTCAGTCCATTATTTCTGACTTGTCTAATACTACTTACTTGCTAAGTCCAGAGCTCTAAAGATGATTGTTGTGTAAATGCCAGAAAGTCTTCAAAAGGTTGGTCACAGGGCTGGAGCAGTGGCTTGGTGGTTACGGCACTTGCCTGGCATGCGCAAGTACACGGGTTCAAACCCCAGCAACCCACGTACACAACTAGGTGTCAGAGCAAGGAAAGCCATGTGAAAAACTCAATAAAAATTGATTCTCTCTGTCTCTCTCTTTCTCTCTCATTGTCCTTCTCTCTTTAAAAAAAAAAAAAAAAGTGGTTGGTCACACCCCCATCCCCGCATGGAAAATCACCTACTCTGCCTTCCCTATTTATGTTTCAGAATAGAGAATGTATTTCACTTGCATTGGCAAGAAATGAGATTCTCCTTGGTTATAGCCTGTCCGTGTCTCGGTGTGTGGTTGTGATGGCCTCTTAGGTAATTTCCTACTCCTCTCTTCTCACTCAGACCCTTTCTTCCTCTGCACCTGCTCTCCTCCCATGGCTCCTTGCTGAGCTTCCATGGAAGCTGTGCCCAGCACCCTGCCAGACCTGTATCATGTGGTCTGGTCCTTCCAGGGAAGGACAGTCACACACATAAAATGAGACGTAACAACTTGATGAGAAATAGTGGAAATTCCTCACACATCTTCAGTCCAGGAACCGTGTGCCCTCTGGACCCGCCATATTGTATCTACCTTGAGAAGGGGCACCTTGCATCTTGTTTAGTTTTTGTATCCCCACAATAGCTGACTATATTAGGGGCGTATTAAATATTTAATGAGTGATTAACAGATTTTCTAAAGATGGAATTCAGTTCTGTGCCTTGAAGGAAAAACATCTTGTCTATTTAAATATTTACTGGCCTAATAACAACAGTAGCTGACTTTAGTTGGGGACCTGTGGTACATCAGCTCTCATTCTAGATATTTCTCCTGATTTTTTTCAGTCCTTCTCAACAACCCAGCAAGGCTGGGACAGAGACGTTAGAAGGCTTGTTCTAGGTGACACAGCCAAAAAATACAGAGGATTGTGATCCTGTCCTGTCTGATTCCAGAACCTGAGGCCTCTGCATCTTTCCGTATGGCCTCCCTGTTGACGGGCCTTCCTCCTTCCTGAGGCTCGGCTTCTTGGCTGTGCCGTCTAGAGCAAGACTGATGAAAAGTTAGGTTATGAGAGATCATCTTCCATGTATCTCATGTAGTTTTGGTTTATTTGAGTGGGAAATAGGGTGGCCTGGAGAGGGAGGCCACTGAGGCTAGATTCCCACCTCCCACAGAGAAGACAGGCTATAAAGAGAGGGTACAATCAGATGTGCTGGCCCTGTCACTCAGTGGTCACTCAGTGTGCTGCCAGGCCACACGTTCAGCTGCTCATTCTCCACTGCTAGCATGAAACACAATGCCCCCTTCTCTCCCTGGTGGTGACAACTACAGCTGGTTGGTGGAAAGTACCCTCTGTAGCAGATATTCTCATTGTCACACTGTTGATTCCAATGGTCCCCCTCGAAACCACTGTCCACTGTTGTCCACCTCCTGATGCAGTGAGGAACATGGACTGGGACAGAAATCAAGAACTACTGTGCTCTGCTTCCTGCCCCAGGGAAGACACTCCAGGGTCTTACCTGCAAGGCCTCTCCCAGACGTGTGTCACATCCAGCTTGCTGCCTTGCAAAAGGGCCTGACTTCCTGGGAATTGAACTTGTGCCATGAGTGTCATGTTTTCACCGCATCAGAGGCCAGTAATTTCATGGACATTGCTAAAATCAAGCATCTCAATATCCAAAAGATGCTTTAAAAACACTAAAAAGCACCTAAACACTTATCACTTAAATGCTAAAAGGCACCCCTTTTAAAGGGCTGCATGATTTTGCCGTGTAGATCAGAATATCTTCACAGCACAGCACCCAGGGGTGCTTAACCACTGTGACACATCCCCAGCCATTTTTATTTTTTAAAATTTTGAGACAGGGTCCCACTAGGTTATTAGGGCCTTGCTAGGTTGCTGAGGTTGGCTTTGAATTTGTGATCCTCCTGCTTCAGTCTCCGGAGCCACTGGGGTTAAAGGCATGTGCCACCATGCCTGGCTAAACCTTCCACTTTTACTGATACATTTTCTTGCTTTTTGAATAACAGGGTAACACATTTTCACTTTGTACTAGACTCCACAAATCCATTTTGCTGCTAACAATTGCTTTTACTTAGAGCAGGATGATGAAGAACCGTGAACCAGACAGAGCCCTGTCCTTGGCCCTGCTCCTGAGACCTCCGTGTTGGAGCAGCTGTGTTGTGCTCTCCACTGGACAGCTGAAACTGAGTCCAGCCTTCTGGCCATTTCCTCCATAGCTCACCCCATTAGGTGCCAGACAGCTAGTCATGTGAGTGAAGTGACGTTGGACCTTCCAGAGCAGCTTCCTCTGGGCGAATACCACTGAGTAACCTAGGACTGAAATGCTACTTGGTTAATACCTATCCATATTACTGATGCACAGAGTTATGGCAGATCAAAAGTGGCAGTTTTAAGCCCTTGAGTTTGTTACACAGTAATAGGTAACAGGGATATATAATTGAAGTAGTGGCCTTTCCCTTCAGAACATCTTATCCCTCAGCCATGCAGATGATGTGGGTTTTTCTCCTGCCTCTCTGACAGCTGCTTTTTCATAATCTGCCCCTGAAGTGCTGAAGTTTTCAGGATTTTCTTCCCAGCTTTCCTTCTCTCCACAGCGCTGTAACCTCTTAGAGCAATCTCACTCATGTCCACGGCTTTGGCCGCGCCATGCACTCTCAAAGGCTCACCCTCAAGCATCTTTCTGTTTGAATCAGCAAACGAACCTACATCTCTCAGCTCTGTATCTCTTGTGCAAGTCATCTTTTCATCTCAGGACCCACACATGCGCACGTAGCCCACGTTCAACATGCTCATTTGGGTTCAAAATCTTCCCTGACCTCTGTCTGTGCTCCACGCTTCCCCACAAGGAGATAAGCTTAAGTCCTTGTCCTCTGACTGGGATCCGATTTGGAAATGGGGTCTTGAAAGAGATAACCAAGTTAAAATGAGATTGTTAGGGAATGTGCTTAATCCAATACAATTCACATAAAGGAGAAATGTGTACACTGACACAGACATGCATGCAAGAAAGATTGAGAAGAGCCACAGCCATGTGAAGGTGAAGGCGATTGTGGTGCTGCAGTTAGGAGCCCTAGATGCCAAAGGTTGTCAACACACCAGTGGGGGCAGGGATAGAGGCGTGGAACAGAGTCTTTTTCTCAGCCCTCTCTAGGAACCAACCCTGCCAGCTTTGATCTTGGGCTTCCAGCCTCCAGAATTGCGAGACAATAAATTCCTGTTGTTTAAGCCACACACCTTGTGGTACTATGTTAACCAGTCCCGGGAAGCTAATATACTCCCCTATACCATCTGTGCTGCAAACTTAATTTTCCCCTACAGTCTTGGTCTCAGCAAATCACTTCACAATCTCTCTGTTCGCTCAAGTCAGAATCTGAATCCTCGGCTTCAAGAACTGGATCGGCTTGAAGTCAGGCACTCGATAATATTGACTATTTAAATAGATGCCCTCAAATACTGCAGGTCTTTTGGCAATTATAGATATTACCCCGAGGATGTGCAGAATTGGAATTAAAAAGAGATGCAAACCCTGAATATCTTTTATAGCCATCCCATCCTTCTGTACTTCAAGTTTCCTGAGCACTATTGATTTCTGTTCTCAGCCATGGGGCAGGCATGTATTGAGAGCCACATATATGTAAATAAGGACTCCGCAGCCTGCCTGCCTTTCTATTCTTCAGAGCGCTATTGATTTTGACTTGGGAGAGTTACCTAAAAGTTCTTTTTCTCCAGTTTCTTCTTCATCGTGCATGACCTAAAACAGTGTGTTGAGTTATACAATGTGGTCTTTGTAACGCATCTTGCGGGCTCTTTGGAAGGCTTAGGGTGAGCATGGCCGTCTTAGAGCTGTATTGATCTGTAGCGGGTTATTGAAGTTGTTGCAAATGCTTACTTCCATTTTTCCCATTCAGTGATACTGAAATCACTGGTCTGCAGAATTAAGAGTCATATTTCCAAAGAGATGTTTGTACTCTTTTTCTCTTGATGATAATTCGAACAAGTCCCTCTGCTTTATCCTTTTAGAGCATCTGGATTACCCTTGGCAACAAGGAGCAATATAATTGTAGCAATTTTAATTTATATTGAAACTACTTCAACATATTTCCTATAGTTGGTCTATGCAAATTGGGGTTTTTTTTTCCTGCAAAGAAATTATAGTTGTGTGTGGAAGCCCTAAGCAGGGCTCAGACATCAAAGATGGTATAATCATAAAAAGCACATGTGAATCTTTCACATTAATAATTCACAGTTAAGCACAGACGGTACGGTCCCCTGTCTGGGATGACAGCAAGTAACAATTTATTTAGCTTTAGTAAAGGGCACAGAAGCACCAAATTCAGATGTTCTACTTTGGTCTTATATTTGCTTTATGGATTTGATGTAGGCAAATAATCAACTTAATAAATGGATATTTAGATATCACTAGGAAGGTCTGAGTTGTAAGGGACAGTGTTCATTTTGTGGACATTAACTATGTCATTGTCCCCTGTGGTCCTGATGAAACTATCATCTGATCCCCAAGTTTCCATGTGTCTGCCTCCTTCCTTTCTACTTTATTCATTGAATAAGTGTTTATGGATCATCTGCATGTGTCAGGTTTGGGCTGGGTTCTGGTGACAGGTGGTAAACAAGAAAGTATGGCTCTTGCTGTCTTTGAGTGGCAAGGCCCAACGGTCTGCAGCGCAGCAGTATTAGCATCCCTTGGGAGCTGGTTAGAAATGCAGCGTCACAGGCCCTGCTTCAAACCTACTGAAACAGAATAGGTGCAGCTGAGCAGGATTGCCAGATGATTCCTGTTCCTGTGGATAGGAAATACACTTTCATTGAGTAGTTATAGTATGGTGTGAAAACACTCCAGTAGGGCAACCTCAGGGCATTCTGAGAAGACAGAGCAGGAAGTAGCAATGTGAAATGGGAGGGCCTTTGGAAGAAAGAGGTTATCTCAGCTGAGACTGGAAGGATAAAGGAGCATGAACCAGACAGAGGCCAGGTAGGTGTATGAGGAGGTATCTGGTTCCAGGCAGGGGTGTGTGCTTAAATTCTGTGGTAACAGGTTAGAGCATTTATAGCCTATTGGAGGAACTGCAGGTGTTGTAGCTGGAGCTCAGAGTGCTAGGGGGCAACATGGGAAGCTGAGAGAAGCTTCAGGTCCCCAAATGAGAAATTTTTGAACTTTCCCCACAAGATGATGAGGAGCCTTTGAGGCATTTAAACACAATTTGATTTAAAAGCAGGATTGGACTGAGGAAGGGAGAAGGGCTGGTGTAAGGAAGTGCAGAGGGCCGTCCATCCTGCAGATGACAGGCCTGCACCAAGGTGATGGTACTCCTGGGGAGGGAAGTGGGTGCGTTTGAGACCTGCTTCAGGGGCAGTACTGGAAAGACCTGAGTGGGGAGGGAAGGGTCGTGGGAGCACCCATCAAGACAGGCCACTGGCTGGTACCCATCAGAGGGTCCAGCAACCTTTTCTGATTCTTACATCCTACAGTCTGTGTACCAGGCCTGTTGCATGTGGTTTGGGTATATTTCTCAAATCTCCTCTTGACCAGATCAAAGACAGGGCTGTGTCATATGCAGTTTTGTTTGGCTTACAGTGCCTAGCATAGATCTGTGCACACAATGCTATCTAGAGTCATCTTTTTGAGCTGGGGACCACCTTTCAGGAGAACTTGACCTTCTTTGTTTGAAGAAGGTGACCCTCAGTGTTGGCTGGGAAAGCTTGTTTCCCATTCGGTTCTCTCGAGTTCGAGTGATAATTCCGATTTGTACAGCACGTTATAGTTCAGGCAGCATTTTCATAAGCACAGTCTCATTTGCATTCCTCCCGCTCTGTGCAGCTTTAGAAAAGGTTGTGCGTTCACAGTTTGGTGTTAATCAAGGTCTGATTATCTCAGCCTTTCTCTCCTCCCTGTTCTGACTTCCTGCGTTTTGACTTGGTAGTTGGAGCTGGAAGCAGGTTGGGGGTCACACAATGCAGCATTAAGTCAAATGCTTGCCCTCCCATTGGAGTTAACCATTCAGAAGAAAGCAAGAGTCTAGGGGAGGAGAGGAATGAGGTGCTGCTGCTGACGCTAGGACTCAGGCTCCGGATACCTGGCTCCCCAGGGCAGGAGGAGCCCACAGGGAAACACAATCTCCTAGACTCCAGGGCTTCTCCTTCTTTGGGATCTATGTGGCTATATGCTAGGAAAGGAAGCTGAAATTAATTTTGACCAGGAGGAGGAGAGATGGAGGCCTTCCTGGAGTTGCCTCTTGAGAAGTAGCTTAGGTAGCTTATGTGAAAGAAGAAAAGGGACCTGGCGGGGCAGACCTGAGTTTGAATCCATGGCCTCTAGGCCTTGTGCGGTGCTTAGTTCCTCTCAGTTTATATTGCACAGGTGTGTGATGGCTAGACCAGGCAGATGAAGGCTTCTGAGAGCAGTGTTGCCCAACATCTGCAGACTGCTTGCAACAACGTCGATACATTTGTATCTATCAAGCACCCTCTACCCCAGCCTTATTAGTGATAAGGCTTCTATCAGGCGAGGAAGGGCACAGTGAGATACAGAATTTCCACATACAATGCTAGGGCTCTCAACCTTATTGTGCAACAGAGTCATCCGGGAGTTTATTACGTATCCCTGGGCCCATCCCCAAGAGAGCTGTGTTGCTCTGCAAGGCACCCAGTTGGTTCTTTCAGGGTTCACATTTTGAAGTAGTTTGGAATAGAGTCAGAGCTAACAAGCCATGTAGGCTAGGGAGTTCGCTAAATGTGAATTCTCAGCCTGCTTCAGACCAACTGTGGGGCCCTCTCCAGAGTAACAGCCTGTATTTTTTGCCAAGCCCCAGGTGATTCTCAGCATTAAGGGAACTTGAGTGACATTAGGGGACCCAGTCAATACCTCCATCTGTGGGGGTGTTGGGTACAAGAGGCATAAGCAGCTGGGAATGTGTTCAAAGGCAGAGATAGGTTCAGTCCATAACTGGGAAGAGCTGTTCAGGGAGGGGGTTCTGTCTCCCCGAAGTGCTGAGCACCAGGTGGAAAATCCAGAAACCAGCTGTGTGTCCATGCCCACTCACCTCCGTTTCTGAAGTGAGTTGGTGGGACTGATGACTTCTTTCCTTTCAGCTGTAAAAACACCTGACACTAAAGGACTCAGTATGAATTAAACTAGACAGAGGTGAGTATTTGTTAGCAGGTGACCCCAGCGTATTGTGTTTACATTTCTTTTAGATTTTGCTCTTTATTATGTGAACTGATTGGATTTCTGAATGAGTCCCTTTTACCACTGAACTGAAGTTGTATTTTGATGGGGAAGGAGAACTCTGCCCTAGAGCTTCCAATGAAGCTTTCCTTATCCAAACTGATGGCACTGCTACCTGGGGGCAGCTTCTGGAATTGCAAGCCCATGATTTTGAGGGAATAGCGAACATTTGCATTAAGATCAGTTTGGGCAGGAGGATCATGGAAAGTTCTTTGCTTTTTAAAATTTCTTAAGTAAATGTTTTCTAGACAAGTTGAAACAGAATGTCTGTGGATAGGATCTGGAAACCTGTTTACAGAAATCCCTGTACATGAAACTTGTGCCCAGTGTTGTTTGAAAATCATTATTCTGTGGCAGGGTTTCTCAACTTTGGCACTGTTGACTTTTTGGACTTGTTGTGGCCAGCTGTCCTATGCAGTGTAGGATGTTTGGTTACATCCCCGACCTCTCCTTCTAAATGTCAGTGGCATTCTTTCCTTGCGATTTGTGACAATCAGAATTATCTTTCCCCTAGAGGGCAAAAGCACTCCTGCTTAAGAACTTCTGTCTTCAAGTGTGCCTTGGATATTCAGCCCATTTCAATGACAGCATGTGCCGTGGGGTCACTGAGAGCTGAGACATGACAAGTGCCATCATAGAAGGTTATTAATGAAGACATGGAACGGCTTTTGACTTGTAAGTGGAACAGACCCTCTGGCTTTAGGATCTTTGTTTGAAGTTTTAAATAGTCATGGAGGAGAGTTGTAATTAACAACCCACCACACTTGGGCTGGGGCTTCTGATCACCACACAAATGCCAGCAGGGAGCCTTCACCTTGCTAGAGCACAGGAGCCTCTGAGGAAAGGGGTGGAGGGGGAAGTATCCCTGCCTTCCTCTTAGAACCTCTTTGAAATAATTAACTCTATTAGCTCTTCCAGTTGTGGGAAGATGCTGTTTATTGTGGGAAATATGATTCTGTACAGGCAACAAATATTCCACAAGAATTACAGAAGAGACTTGGTGCGGGAAAGGAAGTTCACTGGGTGTCCACATGGACACCACCCTGGTTGCATGAATGTCACTGAGCCTGTTCTAGCAAGAACAGCTGAAGTCTTCTATGTGGCAGCTGGTCTGGCTGTCCCAGAGGTGATTGCATTTGCTTCCCCCTTTATCAAGATTTTGCTTTCTGCAGTTTCAATTAGTCATCTATGGCCTACAGATATTACATGGAAAATTCCAGAAACAAGCAATTCAAGTTTTCAGTTGTGCACTCTTCTGTGTAGTGTGATGAAATCTTACACTATCTTTCCTGGGGATGTGAATCATCCCTTTGTCTGGTGTATCCATGGGGTATACGCTACCTACCCATTGGTCACTTAATAGCCATCTTGGTTAGGAAATTAGGTAGGCTTAGGGTCATCTCACATGACCACAATAAGAAGGGTGAGTACAGCACTTTTGGAGAGAGAGAAAGAAAAAGAGCTCACTTTCACATAACTACCGTGAACATGTACTGTTTTAATTGTTCTATTTTGCTTATGGTTATTTTATTTTGTTAATCTCTTATTGTACCTGATTTATAAATTAAACTTCATCTTATGTATCTATAGGGAAAAACATAGTATAAATAGGGTTTTCTAACACCCATGATTTTAGGCATCCTCTGGGGGTCTTGGAATGTATCCCTTGAAGTAAGGAGCACTACTCTACTGGCATTTTACACTTCTAATGAAAAGTAAAATCTGGGGAGAAGCCATCAGTATTCCCTAGAGCACTATCTTACGCAGCCTTCTGGTCTTTTCAGTGTAGGACAGAGGGTCTCACTGGAACATACCAGGGGAACTCACTGCAGGATGAATGAGCAGAAGGCATTGTTTTAAGCTCTAAAAGAAGAGGGTTGGGATTGACCCCAAGGAGGTTCTGTGGAGACACACTGTGTGATAAGAGATTTCTCAGCGTAAGGTGAGAACCTGGGTGGGCGCTTTCTTGTGGCTATGATGGAGCATCTTGGTAGAGACAGCTGGGTGGGTTGGAAGAAACCAGATCATCTTGGGGCTTCTTTTCCTCCAGTGTTGAACAGGAGTGTAACCTCACTATTGTATGGGCTTTGTATCTCTTCTGTTTTGGATGAGCCTAGACAAGGGGGTGCTTAGCAGGGAGAGGAAAGAAATGCTGTAAAATTTTGGACTGCAATCTGTTTGTCCCACTTAGCTGAATATTGCTCTCCCACAGGTCTGCAGATACAGCTAGTCTCTGCAACAGCACAGCCACCGGACAGGTTACAGCCAGGCCTCTCACCTGTCCCTTAGGTGATGGGTAGCCCTGCAGCTTCCTCTGACACCCAGAGCGGTGACCAAGGTCAGGATATACTTGCACTTTGTTGAAGGCCTTTCACTCAAGGATACTCACCACCTAGCCCCCTGATCCCTAAGAGGCTGATTCTGGGGGGGGGTTCTTTTGGTTTAACACTGGGTGTGGCATCAGATCATTTATCTAGAATACACAATCACATTTTGATGTGTTTGAAGGTCAGCTAATTTCTGAGATCAGCTTTTGCTGGCAGGGAGAGGAGAATAGAGATATTGCACTCCTCAGAGGGTTAGGTCAGAGCAAAGAGTGGAACAAAAAGCCAAAAGGAACAAAAAGGGCACAGAACTTGGAGACTGGAGCTGATAAAAGAAGTTTCCTCGCACAGTGTTGTCAAAGTGCAAGGTTGTCTGCCTCCTTCCTCAGCCACAGGTAATTTTCTGTGAATGAGCAAGCACCTTCCCTTTGACCTGCTCTCCTCTTCTGGTCTGAAACTTGAAGATCCTGTTCCTTTCCAGGAGCCCACTGCCTCTGTTGCTCTCCAGCTGCACCACTCACGCTTCTTCCTCACGTTCTTCTATTGGACCTCAACTTTATTTGGTTTAGAATGAGCAGGAGGGAGGTCATGAAACATCCCCTTTGAGGCTGTAGTTATTACCACCCTCAGTGGTCATGATAAGGATTGGCTGGGCTAACTGATGAACTTTTAATTTATGTTCTGAATTATTCATGGTGATCAATTCCATGCGGTGGGCTGAAAGAAGTAACCCAAACAAGATGTCTTTTAGTGGCATAAAATATAAAATGTTTTTCAGAGTCTTGATTTCATGTTCTCCCATTGAGAGAAACTAGGACTATCCATTGGCACATGGCGAGGAGGGACAGGGTGATGCTGAATTTCCATGCCCATGGTAGGTCTCCTTTACATACTACCTCCAGCTCAAGTGTTTCTTTCACAGAATATTCTATAGGTCAGAGTTTGTCTGATGAGGTACATTTATGCAAGGTTTGCTCATCTTCTGGAGCTGGGCAGCCCTGTGTGCTTGCATGCTGCAGCCCTGACTCTCCCTGGGCCAGTCACTGAGCAAGTTCACAAGGCGAAGGATCAGATAGAGCCCGTAGTCAAGGGACTGTATTGGCAGTTTTACAACCATTCGTTCTCAACTAATTTGACCACAAAGCCTTTTATTTTTTTTTTCCCATGACACTTTCATTAGAAGGAACAAGTTTTTAGAAATGTTGCTCTATGAAATAATTTTCTCCTGGGATTAGCTGTTACCCACATCATTGCAAACATGGAGGTTTTTGAAAACTTATGTGAGCCACTGGCAGGTAACATCAGGAGGTGGTATCTCTGCTCTCAGCATGAGAGCACGGGCTGTATCTGGTATGTTCAGGGGTATGGCCTCAAGGTCTACCCTCAAGCGTGGCACATAGGAGCTCTGTAAAAATTAATAGAGAAAGTGAGTAAAAGAAGGCTTGTTTTAAAAATTTGCGAGTCCTTTAAAATTTCATTCATGAGCATGTGAAATAAGTTATACTAGTAGGCACAACCTCAAGAGCTAAGGAATTGACACATTTCATTTTTTTTTAATTTGCTACAAGTTTTTCTAACCTTAGTCAAGATCATATCCCTGAGGCCTAAGCTGCCTTCCATGGCAGCATCCCTGATTTCCTTTGTATCTGTTCGATTGCAGCAGTTTTTTGACACTTAGAAAGAGCAAAGGCTCTGAGAACAGATTTTGTTTATTCTGAGCAGACCTTAAAATAAACTACATTTATACCTGGAAGACACCTGGGCACACGCACTGTAGAAGCTGGAATTTGCCTCTT
Source organism: Aplodontia rufa (assembly GCA_004027875.1). Lineage (NCBI taxonomy): Eukaryota > Metazoa > Chordata > Mammalia > Rodentia > Aplodontiidae > Aplodontia > Aplodontia rufa. Next base: position 31,742 of record PVKS010015388.1, on the reverse strand, counting down.
GCCTTGAGACTTGCTTTGAAGAGTATAGCTTCTACCAGCTGAGTGGACACTTGAAGTTCCCCCTCCAAGAGACCACGGCCTGGCTGATGTAGCAAGTAGAGGTGATTAAGGGAACATCACCAGCGATAAGTTCCCAAGAGACCAGGCTTTCAGTCCTGTGCAGGGGTACAGAGGGGAAGAGCTTCTATGAGAGACTTAAATCGTACTATTAATAGCTCTGAGACTTGGGCATTACAGAGCCACTTTGACCCTCAGTCTTCTTGCATGTGAAAATGAAGTTAAGACCTGCTGCCCCCCCTGCCCCCCAGCTTCCCTATTCATTCCTCGCAGCACCCTGATGAGGCAGTTACTACCATTGTGCTTATTTCACATGCATAGAGTCTAAGAATCAGAGAGGTAAAGTGACTTGCGTGAGATCATAGGTAGTCGTGAGGTTAGGAATCCAGCCAGCCCTGGCTGCGCTGATGCTACGTTGTGGCACTAACCACTATTCTACATTGCTTCAGGTCAGGACCTCAGGTAAGGAGCTGTGGATGGGGCCCAGAAAAGAGGGATCAGAGGCAAAGTTCAGACGGTGAATGTCAACTAATGCCACTTGGCCCTGTGCAGTGGAGGAGAACGTGTCATCCAGAGTGTTCCCATTCCTCTTTCTTGCTAAAATCCAGGAATAAGATTGCCTTCAGTGATGACAGCTGGAGATCAAAAATCTCTTAATTGCCTACCTTCTCTCTGTGTTTTAACCAATGTTTTTTCTTTAAAGCAGCCAGTAAAATAGAATTTATGAGGAGTTTCCACACTGTGCTCCAGAGAGCATGGCCCTTGTAAATGTCATGGTACTGCCCACGTGCAAGGATGAGACAGTTAGGAAGCTAGAAGCTGTTACAGGCAGGAGCTGGACACTGTGGGAAGACCTGGGGCTCTTGGGTTTGGACCGGACTGTCCTCAGATTAGGAGCACACATCCCAGGAGGCTCAGATTTGTCAGTCAGTGTCAGCCATTTCTTCAGGGCACTTTCCCACAGTCTAACGTAGATTGAGGCAAATGCTGGCTCAGCAAGCTTTCTGTGCACAATCTCTGAGCACTTCTCTTGCCTCTACCCAATCCTCAACATTCACTTCATAAGTCCAGAGTCACCCAGTGTCATGAGACAAAGTACTTATTTCAAAAGGAATTTGAAAAAAGAAATTTTAAGGCACAATACAGAATTGAAGAGATAGTTCTGACTTCAAATTTTGTTTGATGTAAGGGTCATAGATGCCATCAGGACCTGGGTTCTGGCTTCCCCTCTCTGAGTTCGGTTTTCTTCTATGCATTGGGTCTATTCTTGAGCAGACCCTGTCCTTACGGGGTGAGCCAGCTGTAGTAGATCTTGACTTACAGCCCTTCATATTTGCATTTGGTAGAAAATGTTTTTCAGCCATTCTGGAAAACATCCCATTACATTTCCTTGGATCTGATTGGATCATGTGTCTGTCCATGAGCTAATCACTTTGACCAAGAAAATGTAATGCATTGATTGGCATAGCTTTGAGTCACATGCTTCATCCTGGAGGTGGAGAAGAGTGTGACCCAAAGGCAAGGACTAAATGTGGCAGATGTGGTTCCCCAAAGGAACCTCCAAAATGGGAGATGGTTGCTGGTGACCAGGATGTAAAAATGCTTACTGCCCTACATCTCTGGTTCCCTTGAGAGTCTTGTATATGCTTCTGACTATATTCCCAAAGCAGATATGTATTTGTACCCTCACCATGTGCTTTCACTGATATGACACTATATATGTAATATAATATGTAATATAATCACACTAATGGTTGTGATTATCACTGAGTCACTAATATGCACTCTTAGACACTTGGATGTGCATTTTCTAACCTTCATTTGAAACTGTTACTAATTCATTTTAAAGATAAAGAAATGACTAGATTCTTGGAATTGAATGCAAAGTTACATTGTTAGTGGAGAGGAAATGATGGGAAGTCATTCTGATCTCTTGCTACCAAATCATTCTTCCCCTCTTGTGGACATACTTATTTGCTGGATAATTGGATGCTTATTAATATTTCTTGGCAAACCAAGAGAAAAAGAAAAGCATCTTTATTTAGGTAGGTCAGAACTTGAAATAGTAGTAAATTAAATTCTCTTGTGGTGTATATGTGCATGTATACAATTGTGCATGTGCTGTTATAAGAATGGAGAGAGTTGAATATTTGGTTGCATAAACTTATTCTTCTATGTATCCTTGATGATCCAGAGGATTTTGCAGCATCTTCTTGGTCCCTGGGCAGATAGAGTGCTTTTCTACTTCCACTTTGGTGTATGCAAATTCCTGAGCCTGTGTCTGGAATTAATTTTTCAAAAAGGAAATGCTTATCAAGTCTTTACATACCCGTTAGTTAATTCAGCAGGTAGTGGACTAGCCTCCACTTTGTGCCAGGTGCTATTTTAGGAGTAAGAGATACAGTGACAAGCAAGACAGGCATTGTCCCAGGCCCTGCTCTGGGGGGAATTCTCATCCTGATCTCCAATGAGGGAATCAGGCACTCTGGAGGTTGCACTGGCTTCCTGCCTGAATACCTGCCCTGGGAGTCCTTTCCTTACGAGATGCTTCTTGAAGTTCTGTGGGTCTCCAGGCCGAGGGAGGAAAATGTGTCATGCCTCTGGTTGTCCTTTGGCTAGTACTTTCAAGCACAGAGCTGAGGGAGGAATTTCCTATTTTAAGAGTGGAATTTATTTTATAGGTTCTTTATTCAAGGTTTCTTTCGGTATAAGTCACAAAAGTCTTTCAGATTAAAAGGAGCGTTTAGAAGTCTCCAGGGGTAGTTTGTGCAGCCTGAGAACTGACTCACAGTGGCTGTCACCAGGACCTAGTGACCTGCGGGGGTCAAAGAAATCCATACTCAGTTTCTGTGTTAGTTAGCTTTTCATTGCTGTGACCAAAATACCTGACAAAAACAACTTAGAGGAGGGAAGATTTGTTTTGGCTCATGGTTTCGGAGGTTTCCATTTGTGGTCAGTTGCTTTGGGCTTGAGACAAGGCAGAATATCATGGTGGGAGGGTGCGGTGAAAGAGAGCTGCTCAGCTCATAGCAACCAAGAGTCAGAGAAAGAAAAGGAGAAGAAAGGGCCAGGGACAAGATACAGTCCCCCAGGGCACGTCCCCAGTGACCTACTTCCTCCAATCATGTCCATCTGCCCACAATTTCTACTGTCCAGTAGTCCATTCAAAGTATTAGTCCATCTGATGTATTAATCTGCTGATGATATCAGAGCCTTCATGATGAAATCATTTCCCGAAAGCCTACTCTGGGCACCAAGGTTTCAACACATGACACTTTGGGGAACATTCCAGATCCAAACCATCATAGTCTCCTGTATCTGTGTCCTGTGCTTTTCTGCTTTACCCTGCTGTCCTGAGCCTGGATTTACATACTTTACTGTATAGTTTGGTGGAAAATGACTGTTGTGCCTCCAGAATTTATAGCTCCATCTTGCAGTTGACCAGCAGAGAGCAATAATATTATAAATTCCAGTACCTAATATGAGAAGAGAGAAAAATGGGGCCAGGGATCTGCTTACCGCTCCAGCAGTTACGGTCTGAGAGGGGATGGTGGCTTCCGCGGTGCCAGCCATGCTGCAGGACCTCTCTCTGATGGGCAGGGTTAAGGGTAGAGGAGCTCTTAGACAAACGCTGAGAGACTGAGGACACCACCCTCCAGGGTTCCAGCTGGATAGGTGAAGGAAACATTCCTTTGGTTCAGTTTAGGATACTTCTTCATACCACTAAACTGCAGAATTGGCCTCAACTAACCTTTCTTCCCACTCGCAACACCTGTGATGGAGAAACTCCTGTGTTAGCCTGGTACCAAGTATTTATTGTCTTAGAAAATTCCGTGTCAGCAGAGTACCTAGAGATCCAGTGTGTGATAATAATTCCAAAGGATAGAAAATCATTAGTTGGGGTCAGTAAATCCTCTGTTACAGTAAGGCTGTGTATTTCAAGAAAATAAAGAGCTTTTTCTCATGAGGAAAGAAAAAGAGCATTTGTACAAATATGCCACTCTGGGTTGGGGATGTACGCTTCCAGTCTTGTGCTTCTTAGTGTAGGTTCAGCTATTTTGCCCATATTGAATTGAATGCATAGAGGTTTGTTCCAGTGGTTAACAGGAACGGGGATTTGCACGTGCAACAAGTGATTTAATTAACATTTGCTCTTCCTGTATGGGCCCTGACCCCCTTCTGGGGACACATGAAGTGGACTGCTGGGGAAAGGGAATGCAAATTCCATTCCTTGGAGAGGGAGGCCTTCATTCTTTCAGGTTCCTGAGTTTCAGCAACTGCCAGGGTATTCAATATCTGCTCGGTGACAGGTAGCCAGAATGGTGTGTTCCTAAACATTGCTGCTAATTCTTAAGTCATGTACTCTGAGTCAGTTACTCTGTAGCTACTTTCATCATCAAGAACTGCAGTTGTGATTGATTAAATTCACTTCCATGATAGAAATTGGGAGTACACAGACAGTATAAAGAAGAAAATAAAAAGCACCTGTAATCCCACTATAGAGAGAATAATCATTATAAACCTTTTGACATATTTCTTTCTTTTATTTCTCTTATGTCCATCTGTGCCAGAAGGTACATTTTTAAAGTTAGGCACAAGTGATATTTGATATTCGGTGTTGCTTTTTGACCTTCTTTTCCACATAATATTAATTACTCAGAGAATACATTTCTTTTACAGTTTTGTTGATTTAATTTAATATCATGACATTAGCCCATTTCAAGTGTACAATTCCATGAGTTTTAGTAAAATTGTCAGGCTGTGCAATGGTCTCTACTATCCAGTTTGAGAACATCTCCATTAGTTTCCAAAACTGTGAGCTTCCCATTCTACTGGCCCAGGCAACTGCTCTGCTGCGTATCTCTCTCTGTGCCGTGTTGGGATGTGGTGTATGAATGGAGTGTTTTGCCTCTGGCTTCATTCCCCTCGGTGTTACATGGCAGCCCCATTATAGAGAGGGCTCCCTTGGGGACAACACTGGAGTGCCTGTAGCACACCTCTTTTCAGTGTGTTGGAACTGCAGCGTGAACTCTGTACGCATGCATCCCTCTCTCCAGAGAAAGGCAGGACAGTGTAGGTGTCTGCTCAGGATCCAGTTGGATTCTTGCCTGAGCACCCAGAGGGCAGCAATTACAAATGTTAACATGACGGCAAGGAGAAAATGAGGTGTCAGTGCCAGCATCTCGTTGACCTCAGCAGGGACCTCTTCTTAGGGCCTGGGTTACTGCTTCATCTTGAACCAAAGACTATGTTACAGCTATTGATTTTCCTCATGAAGGTTATCTTTGAAACCAGAGGGCCAAAAATCATTGTCTGCTTTGGAGAGAATGTGGAGCAGCATGGCAGGAAGCTCAGGGACCTGTTCTATGACAGAATCCTGCATGTACCCAGAATTCAAATAATTTTGCTTTCCGTTTGCGCTCAGCTAATTAGAGACCTTTCTCAAACCATTTACTTTCCTACTCAGAGCTTAGAAGACTCCCAGAAAAAATCTTCCTGGGATGTTTACAGCCTGTCTGCCTTCAGACAGGTGGAGATGATGTAGTTTCTTTTGCTTGGAACCTTGTTCATGCATTTCAAAAAGGAAAGCTTTTTAAAAGTCACCTATTCTATTATCTCAGCAGAAAAGAAACTTGTTCAGATGCTCATGCACTCTGTCATCTTGAATCCAAGTTATGTATCTACATTGTTTGGAGGCAAGTCTGTCTCAGAGAATCATGCACTCTTGTGAAGATAGTGATTTTTTAAATTTTTTTTTAAATGCTCAGTGAAGAACCACATAGTCAGGGGAAGGGAGAGATACATGGCTCTGTTGGTTGAGACCCCAAGAGAGTGAGGCTCACCTGGGCCCCCATGGGGCATTAAACTCCCCATTAGGATAGAAACAGCTTCATTTTAATAATGGTGTTTCAGATGTGATATTTATAATCTTCCTGCTCCTGATTTTTCTTTTTCCTTCTTTTTTTTTTTTGCTTTTGAGTATTACAGATCATTAAGATTCATCCCCCAACGAATGGACATATCTATTTAGAAAATGCCACACATAGGTTTAGTGTTCACAAAAAAATTTGTGTAATTATAGATACAGCACACAAAGCAGGTTCTCAACTCTGACTGGATTAACAGTGATTATGCGTTTGTTTCAAGGAGCTAGGGTGCCTGATACACTTCACATCTCTGCCAAATACCAGTGCCTGAGCACTCGAAGTTTGAAGGATCTCTTATTCTCTTGGCCCATAAATGAGACGTTCTCACTCATTCCTTGAGACCCTGTGTGTGTTTTGTCAAGCATCCTCGGGCTTGGACTTATCAGGAAGGCCAGAGCAGATGCCTTTGCAGGAGCCCTGTGAGGCTTCCCCATGTCTTTGCGTGGCTCCAGTGGTAATGTTGGCCCTGGTTAGCCCATGTTGGGTTATATGGTGGTGAAATGGGAGCCTGAGCCTGAGGAAGGACTCTGTTGTGTCTAGTCCCGCCAGAGACTTGGTTTCCTCCTCTTTATCTCCTTCCTCTCTCAACAATCATTCCAGCCCCTCCTGAGCTGCCTCTCTGACTTTCTGGAGCATCTAGACTGGCCTCTGACATTCAAAGCCTCCCATAATTTAGCTTTAACTAAAGAAGTTTGCACTTCTATTCTTTTATTTCTTTTAAACCATGTTTTCTCAAGTTGCTGTCCTTAGACACAGCCATGTGCATTCAGGCTCGTTTGCCCGGTGGGCTCAGTTACTTGCCTTTAATGTGCTTCAGAATCTCCCGAGCATGTGATGAATGTGCCAACTCCCAGGCCCGACTCTCAGAGCCGATGCTGTCAGTCAGGGCTGTGTGTTTACTATCAGCTCAGGGGATGCTGATCCCAGTGAGTAGGGACCACGCTGACACTGCTCTGGCTGCTGACATCTACAGACATGTGCCACTTCTTGGCACCTGGCTAAAGCCCTTTTTCTCCAGGAAACTCCCCCTGCCACTTCTTGTGTTCTCTCCTCATCATTTTTGTAGCACTCATTGTTTGTGATACTTTGCACTTAACATATTCTGCCTTGGGCCATGATTTACATGTTTGTCATTTATGTGTTTTCACACTAGCTGTATATTTTAAAATCATTTATATTTGCATAGTGATTTAGAGTCTTACATCACATCTGCATATGTTACTTAACTCCTACAGAGCAGAGACCCTGATTTCTGCATGGGTCTTGGCCTGCAGAAGCTGAGAAGGACTCCTGGTGTTGGCTGGGCAGTCACTGTGGGAGATAGATAGAGCCTATGAAAATAAGCAGTGCTTGTTCTGTAGATATTTGGTGAGCGTAATGGACTACTGGTCTTGCTCAAAGGATTGTGATTCATACTGGGTGCTCATGGGGGACAAAGCAGAGTCCTCATGGAGAGAGGAACAGTGAGCCTAAATAGAAAAATTACTAATTGTGATATTGCTGCAAGATGCCAATCAAGGGGGTGGACTAGTGAATAGCATCCAGAAGGTCTCTTGTACCAAAAGGGCTATAAACCCAGGTCAAAGGAAAGGGGGCAGTCTTAAGAAGAGGGAGGGAGGGGCGAGTGTCACAGACAGGGAAAAGTAGGGGTCCAACGAGGAAAAGAGTTTACAGAATTGATGAATTGCAGTAGTGAGCCAGGGGTGAGGGCTAAGGCAAGACCAGAGAGTGGAGCGGGAGCCAGAGGGACAGCTGGCTTCGGAGGCCGTGTTCGGAGCTTACTTAGCCAGCATTGGGGCTGGCTAAAAGTGTCACTTACATTGAAAGTGTTACTTTTCATGCAGAAAAGTGATGTTATCTGAGTTAAATAAAGCTCTAATATATCAACAAGGAAAAGGAAATAGGACAGGAGCCTGAAGGGCAGTGGGACCCTGGTAAGGGTTTGCATGTGATTACAATGTGGCTGATGCAGGGTCTATAGAGCCAGGGCATCCTATGAAGGTCTGGTTGTGGTGCTGCATGCCAACGGCATATGCCACAACCTTTTAGTGCTGTTCTTGTCCATTGTGCTCAACTCAGGGGACGCAGCTCACCTGAAACCTTCAATTACAGCCTCGCCAATTGCCTCACTGGCCCTGTTTTTCAGACAGTAATAAACAGTCCCTTGGCCTCAGACAAAGTAGTGTGATGGTCATTGTGCAGTTGCATGAGGAGCAGGCCTCCTGTGAACCACCTGGGGGGTCACAGCAGTCACCCAGGAAGATGTGAGCTTTGCCATCACACTGGGAATTTGAATCCTAGCCCCACCACCCTTGACTGATTGTGTACGTTGGACAAGTCATTTACATACTCTAACCCTCACTTGTAAAATAAGTGCAGAGTCCATTAATAACGGGGAGCTCTTGTGGGTGTGGCCTCTTCTTGGTTTCTCCAGCCCTTGGACCTGGCACGTAGTAGTTCCTCAGTGAATAAATGTTCAAGCATTGCATGGGTGGATGTTTTTCTTCTTGAGAACTTGAAGCCGGTCACTGCCCTAGCCTCAGCTTTATACTTATTTTCCTTCCTGACTTTTGCTTCTAACTTTCCACATGAATTTTCACGTGCATCTGGTGACAGGCTTAGGGCAATGTTGTGTCTTGAGATTCGAGAGAGATGTGGCTTTATAATAGAGGCTGATCATGATAGGAGTGAATTGAACTGGCTTCCTTCTGATGTAACTGGTGTGGGTTCGCCTTTTGGCTGAAGCTGGTGGGGGGAGCTGGAGAGGCAGGAGGACTATACTTATATTCCCCTCTCCCAGTATGTCGCCCGCCACTGGACGAATTCCCCTGTGGTGTGTCTGGGCATCTCTGGAACAGCCAGCCAAAGATACTGAGCAAAGACAGCGGGCGGGAAAGTGGCAGCAACATAAATATCATAAATTGGGCCCAGAGGTCATCTCTTAGTTCCCGTGCTTTGTGCAGCTCGTCGTGATGAAAGAGCTAATTTTCAGGGGCAGTGGCCTGGTGGATGGCCGAGTGGAGTAGGGGTGAGGTCCCAGCTTGGCTTCTCATATGACATGCAGTACCAACTGCGCTGACTCCAGTCTCACAACAGAGCCATCCCCAGCTTGAGGGCCTGGTGTGGGGGGGTCCTGTCATATAAATGGGAGAGAGAGATGGAAACAGTAAAGAAGATTCTGAACTCAAAATAGCTTTTCCTTCTGCCATTTGTTTGATCTCTCCCAGACCTTTATCTACACTGTCAGAAACAAGGAGACAAGCGGGCAATAGGCTGAGCACCGCATGGAGGACGCTTCTCAGCCTCCTGTGGTAGCACAGAGAATGCGTGCGGGGGACCTGGTGTTAGAGGACACAAAGCACAGTACCCATCACCCCCTGGAGCTGCCCTGCACTCCACCATTACCACAGCCCAAAACTAAGGCTTGTATTTAAAGAACACACTGGTTTATTAGGGTAGGAAGCCCCAAAGTATCATTCAAAGAATCACAAATGACTGGGCCCCTTCCTCCCAGTTGGCTTCCTTTTTCTGGGGAGGTTGAGACCAACTATCTCAACTATTGGTGTCTCTGTTTTCCTAGCTGTGAAATGGACATAATTGTGTTGGCATCTGCCAATGTCCTAGGGGTGTTTAACACTCCAACAGTTTATATTTAATGCTTATTTTCTTATTTATTCTTGTGGGATGTTTATAAGATTAGGAAAATCAACCTATATTTGTTATATCAGCAAAATAAGATGTTATTAAAAGCCCTTAGCTTAAAGGAAGTCTAGCAGAGTAGAGGAAAGAGAAGGGGAGAGGGGAGGAAGGATGAGAGGGAAAAGGGGAAATGAAAAGGGGGGATTAAAGAAAAGTCTATTATGCACCTCTGAGATACTAAAGAGTTCCCATGCAATCCATAAAACGGGAAAAATAAAAAAGAAAGAAAGAAAAGGGAGCATCTGAGGGAGGGGGGATGTGCTGGAGGGATATTGGTCAAATTATATTGTTATACTATGTGCATGCATGAATACATAAGAACAAATCCTGTCCCATATACAATTAGAATGCACCAATAAAAAACGTGGGAAAAATAAAACATCATGAAAAACCCTTTAGGTTTATGTTTTTCTTAGCATCATTTTCCATTTTTGGGACCACTTCCAGTATTCCATTATTCCAAATAATAATTATCTCTGACACTTACTGAGTATTTCCTAGGGGGCAGGCAACATTTCAGGTGTGTAACTAAAGCAGTCTTTTAAATCACCCTCTGCAGTAGGCACTGCTACCGAGGAGTTGGGACAGGAAACCAGCCCTTCTCATGTTTGTGCTCTCAGCTACAGGGCTTCATCCCTCTCTGTACTAGAAAGTGTATCACTGGGGCTTTTTGAAAACTTCCATTGATGTCAGTGATGAATACAAATGATTACTTTTTAGAATTTAAGTGAAATGTATTCGAAGTGAGGCTGTTTTGGACAATATCTCATCAGAATAATGAGGTTTAATGCAATGTGTATTAAAATGCACCCTGTTTGAGGACATCCTGAGAGAAATTACTTGGCTGATTTTTACAATAGGCATAAACACAATGGAATGATAGATGAGACAAATTCAGGTAATCTCCAGATTAAAATTCTGAACAGCGAAATAGCATCTTTCATGAAAGGTTGAATTTCCCGATAAGCTTCAAATTATATTCCCACCTTATTTAAGAATATGTGTTGGCAGGTTTAACAAGATCTTGGCACATTCTAATTTGAGATTTATTACAAGATGTGTGCATGTTTAATAGGGGCTTAATTATTCATATCCACATCTTCCTGACAGTAACTTACTTCAGCTTTAGATAAATTCCTGGCACATTGGGGAATATTGGCTTCTCTGTTAAAAAAAAAAAATTCCAGTGAAAGGAAAATCAAATGCATATGCACGAATTACCCAGGGCAACCATTTCCATTCAGCCTGGGATCCCCTTGGATGGTAACACCCCCAAAGCATTTTAATGTCTGTGGCCTGGGAGACAGCTTGCGGGTGGAAGAGCTGAGACCCTGGAGAAAGGCTTACCTGATGTCCATTCCAGTCCTATTCCAATGATCAAGTGCCCTTGGTTGGCCGACTTCCTAAAGTCTCTAGGTTGAGGGTTTTAAATTTTTTTTAAATTTTTTGCATGGAAATGAGTGCCTCTCTGCTGGTGATGTGAGGGTAAATTGCATCGGATGTCCACTGGGGTGGGCACAGGAAGTGCTGAATGGAAGCTGTTTTCCTTTCATTTCCTCTCCTTCCATGAGTTCCTTTGCATCCATTTGTTCAAAGCTCTTGAATTACTGTGATTATTACTTTTATAGAAAATAAAGGCTACGTGGTTAAATGAGGTGGTGGTGAAAATGTAGGGAACAGGTGTTTGGCATGTTGCTGGTAGAGTGAGTCAGAGCGTCCACTTTAGAGGTTAGTTTGTTGATACCCACCCGAGCTAAAGGCCACGGGGCCTTTGTACCTGCTGCCTCCTCTTCTTCTGCTTTACTCCCACATGTCCATGAGGCTTCCTTGATCTCTTTATTTCAACCTTTGGCTCCACAGTTATTTTCTCAGAGAGGTCATAACTGAGTGCCCTATGTAAACTATCCACACCCTTTACTCTATGGATTATTTACCAGACTTTGTTTTCTCCATCGCTCTTCACTCTCCGTGGCGTTGTTAAGAATCTGTATGTGACTGTGCTGATGTGCACCAAGAGTGTGAATTCTGGCAAGTTGGGGCCTTTGATTTATTCCTTGTGTTTTTTTTTAAACAATTTTTTATTTAGTTTTTCATGTGGCCTTTGCTGCTCCGAGACTTTGTTGTGTACGTGGTGCTGGGGTTTGAACTCCCTCACTCGCACATGCCGTTAAGTGCTGAGCCACAGCTCCAGTCCCTGTTCCTTGCAATTTTAACAGCACTCAGCAGTGCTCTGTCTTGAACAAAGGGGGTGCTTCCTAATTGTTGGATAATATATTGCAAGTTGCTGTCTTGAAGTAGTTTGATTCTGGCAGCCAGTCCTGAGCTTGGGCTCTCAGCAACCATGTGTGCAGAAATTAGTCTGGGTAGGTGCTTGGCTGCCCTTAGAGCAGTGTCCTTATTGCAGGAGAGTCTCCCTTGATGAGGCAGGGGTGGGATGCTCTGGCCTGGCCTGGAAGCACAAAGGACAGTGAGCACAAGGGCCAGAAACCATGTGGCTTCCTAGTGATAGGTGAAATTTCCTGGCCCTGAGAAGGGTGCCGTGCCAGGGAAGGTGTGTGTGCTTTTTACATCAAGAACTTACGTTGGTAGCTAGTACCATAGCCAACTGACAGCTTTCTAATGAAGAAATATTTTTCTTATTTCAATTTACAGAAGTAAGTCATTAACATTTTTCTTTTAAAATATTCTAAAATTACTCCTAAGGCTAAGTCATTTTGACATTCTCTTATTCCAGTTGTCCCCTGCCTCATCCTCCTTCCCCTGGATTGAGAGTGTTTTCAGTTTGTTACACGTATTTCCAGATACACTTCTCTGTCTCTGCATATGTACATCTCAGACTCCAGGGCTGAAGTGGGATTGATGATCCTTTAGCTTCCTTGATGAGTGCAAGTCCCTCATACCATTTTCCCGTTGAGCCATTAAACGTGTCTACACAGCTCAGTGTTGGTTGTACTTTGCTTCCTGCTCCGTTGGAAGCTGAATTTTGGGGTGGAGAACCTGACCTGTGAAAGGGGTTGTGTTCTCATATTTTCTGAGACTTTGAGCTTACACAGGAAGCACAGCTTGGTTTTTGCTATTAAAAATGACATCTAACTTCTTAAATTTTTGAATGTGCTGCCCAGTTAACTGTGTGCATGTTATCGTACAGCCAATTCTTCCATTTTCCTTTCTGCATGACTGAAACTCTGTAGCCGTTGAACAGCAACTCCCATTCCCTTCCCGCCCTGCAACCACCGCTGGAGTTTTGACTGGTGAGTTGTCTCATCTGAGTGGAATCTTGAAACATCCGTCCCTCTGTGACTGACTTATTCTCCTTAGCAAGATGTCCACCTCGTTCATCCGTGTTGTAGCATAGGACAAAATTTCCTTCTCCTTAAAGGCTGAATTATGTTCCATTGTACAAATATATTTCGTCTTATTTATCCATACTATCTATAGATGGATATTAAGTTACCTTTGTCTGTTGGCTGTCATAAATTGTGCTGCACTTAATATGGGAGTAGAAGTATCTCTAAGAGGATACTGATTTCAATTCTCCCAAATACGTGTTTGGAAGTGGGACTGCTGGATCATATGGTAGGTCTATTTGTAAATTTTTGAGGCCCTTCCATGTTGTTTTGTACGCAGCTGCCCCATTTTACGTCCCCACCAGTGGTGCATGTGCCTTTCTGTTCTCCACATCCTTGCTAGGACTTTTTCTTTTTTGGTTTTTTTTTAAAAAGTGGTGTCCATCCTAACAGGTGTGAGAAGATACCTCATTTGCATTTGCTTGATGATAAGTAATGTGGAACACTTTCCATCTCCTTGATGGTCGGCCGTTAACCTGGCTTCTTTAGAGGGACATCTATTCAATTCTTTTGTCCAGTTTTTAATCAAGTTGTTTTCCTGTTATTGAGTTGCAGGAGCTCCTTATATATTTTAGATGTTGACTCTTATCAGATTATAGTGTGTAAACATTTTATTTCATCCTGCAGGTGTCTTTTCACTGTGTTGATTTGTTTCCTTTGTCACCCTGAAGCTTTCCAGTTTGATGTTGTCCCACTTGTGGATGTTTGCTATTGCTGGTGCTCTTGTGCTGTATCTAAAAATGTCTGCCTCAAAGCGGTCCCAGTATTATACATCTTGTCTCCCTTTGTTTTCTTCTAGGAGTTTTACAGTTTGGGATTTTATGGTTAAGATCCAAATGTGTATGTTGTAAGATAATGGTCTTCGTTTGCTTGAATGTGAATCTATTTTTCCCATTACCATTTGTCTGAGAGACTCTTCTTTCCACATTATGTGGTCTTGGCACCCTGGTTGAAGATCATTTGCCGCCTATACTTGAGTTATGTCTAGGCGATATTCTCTTTAATTGCATATATGAGTTCTGATTACTATACTTTTGTAGTAATTTGTTTGGGTGGGGGTGTTACCATGGGGGATTGCATGAAATATCTTACATTTATAGCAATTTATTTTAAGGGGATAATCACCTAACTTTAGTCACATACAAAAACTCTAATCTTTTATTTCACTCCCCCTACATTTTTGTTATCAATGTCACAAATAACATATTTGGTTGTATATCCATTAAAATATTTATATTTTTGTGTTGTAGCTCCTATACCAGAATTGAAAGTGAGTTTCCTGCCATTGTAAGAGTAGCACAGTATTCTGTAATTGTCTGTGTATTTATTTTCAGTGAGCATTATACTTTCATCTGTTTTTGTGTTGCTGTCTAGCCTCCTTTCTTTTCAACCCAGAGGACTTCCTTTAGCTTTTCTTGTGAAATAAGCGCACTGATAAACTCCTTCAGTGTTTGTTTACATAGGAAAGTGTGTGTTTCTTCATTATTGAGGGACAGTTGGGCCAGATATAGGAAACTTCATTTGCATTTTCTTCTTCCAGTACTTTGAACATATCATCCCTTCTGACTTAAAAAAAAAATGTTTTTGCTGAGAAATATACCGATGATCTTATGAGGGCTCCCTTATATATAGAGTCACTTTTCTCTTGCTGCTTCCAAAATTCTGTCTGACTTTGATGATTTGATTATGATATTTCTCAGTGTGGAGTTCTTAGAGTTTATCCTATTTGGGATCCACTGGACTTGTTGGAGGTAAGTGTCCATTTCTTTATTTCAGAATTGGCCAGTTTTGGACTATTAACCTTACTGCCTTCTTATCTCTTTCCTCTTCTTTTAGAATACCAATAATGCTATACCTATATTAGTCTGCTTAACTGTATGCCATAAATCCCTCAGGTTTTCTTCACCTTTTAATTTTTTTTTCTCCCGTGGCTGAATAATTTCAAATAACCTATTTTTGAGTGCATGGATTCTTTCTTGCTTAAATCTTCTGTTGAATCACCATCATCAGTTTTTCAATTTAGTTATTGTGTTTTTCAGCTCTAAAAGTTTTCTTTAAAAATGTTCTTACTGAGGCTGGAGCAGTGGCTCAGTTATAGCACTTACCCGGCATGCACAAGTACACGGGTTCAAACCCTAGCACCATGTACACAACTAAGTGTCAGAGCAACAAAAGTTATATGAAAAACTCAATAAAATTGATTCTCTCTGTCTGTCTCTCTCTCTCTCTCACTGTCCTTTACTCTTTATAAAAAAGTTCTTATTATTCACATTTTGTTTGCATAGTTTTTCTGAGCTCATTGAGCATCTTTATAATGGTTATTTTGAATTATTTGATTTATATACCTCTGTTTATTTAAGATCAGATTCTGGATATTTCTATTGCAGCTTTGATTGGATCTTGTTTCCCTGTTTCTTTGTGAGCCTTGTAATTTATGTTGGGATTTGCAGATTTGAAAACCATTTTCCTCTTCCTGTCTTTATAGATTTGATCCTCACAGGGAAAGACCTTCACCAGTCAGCCAAGGTAGAGATCCTGGGAGCCTCTCAAATCTTTTCTGGAGAGGTGTCTTTTCTGGGTCTGTGTTGATAATTTCCCAGTTAGAGAGGTATGCTTTCATTTATTTATTTTTGGGAGGTTGTAGTCTCTTCCTCCCTCTCGTGTTTGTTTGAGGTATTGCATGTTTTCAGACATTGCCATTGAGTTCCCAGGTATCCTAGATTCATTGGATCTGTCAGTTGTGAGTCAAGTAGGGCAAAACAAGTTCCTCAGGCAACCCCTGAAGAGCCAGAAAATCAGATGCACCTTTTACTCTTCTTTTCTTCCTATTGGAGAATCCATGAGCTGGGTGTATTCTCCCATTTGTGGGAAGCTCTTCTGTTTTCTTAGTATGGAATTCTAAGTTCCCTGGTGCTACCAACAGCTGCCAAGTTCCTTTTGTTCGTTATGGCCTCCACGTGTCCGTGGTATAGCAGCTCCCCATTAGTTCTCTGAATCAGGCAAGACAGAAACCAGTACCTTGGGCAGCCTGAAAGGCCAGAGTATTGGTTATACCATTCCACTCCTGTTTCCCCCTGAAGGGAGAGTACAGGTTGAGCCTTTCCTTCTGGTTGCAACCTGTGCTGGTTTGGGAGGAGGGCTGATGTGATTTTTAAAACATGACTTTTGTTACCCATTTTGATGCAGTTGCTCTTGGTTTTGAGTCACTTGGAGCGGTGACTTCTTAGCTGATTTTTGGAGTTGTCATAAAGGCTTTTTAGACCACATATGGTTACTAAGTCAGTGTTTCTGTGTGGGAATGAGGAGGGCCTCCCGTTCTGTCATCTCGCTCATGTGACTTGAACAGCAAGTATTATCATATGGCCTTTCATAAAAATTGTATTCTAGCATCAAGTCTTTGGAAGTGTAGCCTGTTTCATCACTGATGCTTTCCAAGACTCTGTTTCACAAGTATTAAAAGGAATTGCTCTTGAAGAGATGTCAATTTATTACTCATAAAGATCAGTAAACATATTGAGAAGATGTGTTAGGTGAAAGGGATAATGAAGGATTTTAAATTAATAGATAATTCATTCAAAGGTAGCCAGTGTTACCTGCACATCAATTAAAGGCCAAAAGAAATCTCCATGATTGAACTCTGTGGACTTTTACTTGCAGAGGTATTTTCCTGCAAATGCAGTTTCCCTGGCATCTATGAATCTTCAGTTCTCTGAGGAGAAGCAGATTAAAATTCAGCTGGATGATTTTTGTGATGTCTCATACAGGCTCCATAACCTTCATGATGTACAACTTTGGAATTTGTCTGCCTGTATCTACTCTTTTCTCTGAGGCAGAGAATGGGCAGACGTGAACTGCTGAGATGGAGGAAGTGACTTATTACCATTTTTAGCTTACAACTGCATTGGCTGGCGAATTTTAGGGGCTAAAGCATGAATTGTATGCCCTAGGTAGAACGACATCCACAAAATGTTCTCTGTGACTGAGCAAGTGTGTGAATGAATGAAGTTTTATTTCCTGCAGGGAAGCAGGTGAATTGGTCAGCAAATCTACACTATTGAGTGTCTTTGCTCTCGGCAGCATGTCTTGGGGTTAGGAAAAAATTTTATGTCAACTGGGTGCAATGTTCAAGATGTGCTGATGGTGTGTTTTCTCACGCGTGCTCTGGTCTTTGGAGTCTTAGCTTTGTCCTCGAATACCCTGCTAGCAAAGGAGGAAAGATTAAGCAATAGGCAATCCTTATTTCATCTTTGATTCCCATCTCACCCAGGGTTGGATCCCTGGTAACATCCTGAATCTGTTTGTATTCTCACTTAAGATCCACTGGGCCACCTGAACAATTAATTGGTTCACCATCTGCCAGAAACATAGTCACAGGGGGAACCTTGAGCATGCTTACCTTTTCTCAAGGTACTGAGAAGGGTTCCTGGGAGAGAGGGCTAAGATGGCTGACAAAGCCTACGTCTGAATCAGGTGGGCCTTCAGGGCTGCTGCCTGGAAATAGGAATTCTGCTTGACATTCCAGACAATAGAGCCACACTTTTTTATTATTTAAAGACAGCTTTTTCTTTCCTCTCAGGTAGTCGACAGCTAGAAATTTAAATGAGCTGGGTTTATGGATGGCTGCAGAAATCCTCTTCACTCAAACCCAGTATCTATCCATCAGCCTCTGTGCAACACTTTACTGCGGAGGCAGCAGGGGGACAGCTCATCAGAATCGCCCCAGTGGAATGTTATGATAGGGAAAGAGAGGCATAGATTACATATTTATGTGGTCTTTGAAAATGCAGTGGGACAGGAAGATTGCTTGTAACGTATTCAGTTACATTAAATGACTATTAACCTTCACTGGTTGCGAATGTCTGGTGCATACATTTGTGCCCATGTGTGTTGCATGCCTTGAAAAATTAATGAGACTTTTAAAATAATCAAATTAAAAATATTTGTTACCTCAGGTTCTGGTGAGCTATCACAACAAAATTGGGTATAGCTTACAAAAATAGTGTCTACTGAGAGAAAGAAAAGTAGAAATTGAGAGGGAGAAATTATAGCTGTGCAGATCTCGGAAGCTAAATTCATCTGATAGGCAAAAATAAGAGAAAACATGCCCATTGTAGCTTGCTTTCGCTTGTGGATTACAGTTGGTGCATTAACTGTTTTGTCATGAGTGCATCACGCTCTGCAGGAAGGAGGTGGCCTTGCACTCATGTTTTATTTTTGCAAGAGCCAGATTTTCCCTTGCCCTGTTGACTTGTAGGATTGGTTTGCCAGACACAGTGAAGAATGAAGCCTGCTGAGCTGGACCTTCACTTTCTGAAATGGTTTTCCAAGAGGATCTGTTGATAGGCACGGTTTGACTCTGCTATAGGTTTGTTCAAATCATCACACTTAGAGGTTTTTTTTTTCTCCCAACATTCTTCCCTCACTTTCACCAAACCAGCCTCTGTCACCAGTATTTTGGTATGTTTGGTGCCAGGGATTGAAACCATGGGTGCTTAGCACTGAGCATATCCCTAGTCCCTTTTATTTTTTATTTTGAGACAAGGTCTCCCTAAGTTGCTGAGGCTGGCTTTGAACTCTTGCTTCAGTCTCCCAAGTTGCTGGGATTATGGGTAAGTGCCATCACACCAGGCTCCTACATCTGCTCTTGAAGCTTACCATGTGTGATCTACTGAAGTCCGTGTTCTTCAGTGTCCTTCACTACACCAAAGCAGCAGCTGTATGGGTCAGGGACAAAACCCTTGGAGCTCATGCAGGTTGGAGACCACCAGGTCTCTCTGCTATCATGCTGTGGCCATGCAATATGAGGGACAAGGAGGCAAGGGGTTCCTGCAATTTTGCTAGAGGAGGCAGGAACAAAAAGATTTTTATGCTTTGTGACTTCACATTTTTCCCAAAACTCTTTGTTATGTTAGTGGAAACTAGGAAGGGAGACAAGGGCTGTTGGTGACCAGGGACTCTTCCCTCTAGGATATCTGCACTCCACTCTGCCAGGGAAGTGAGGGAGAAGTTGTATGACATCCAGAGTCTTCAGAAGGAGCAAGACTCTGCTTGGGCAGCTGGGACAAGTGAATATTCAGAGCTCTTACCAACTTGGAAAAAAGAATAAGTCTCAGAAGGG
Organism: Aplodontia rufa; assembly: GCA_004027875.1. Classification (NCBI taxonomy): domain Eukaryota; kingdom Metazoa; phylum Chordata; class Mammalia; order Rodentia; family Aplodontiidae; genus Aplodontia; species Aplodontia rufa. The sequence goes on along the minus strand of PVKS010015388.1, from coordinate 12,594 downwards.
TCTGAAGTGTCACCCGACTTAGATGATGTGATACAATGTGGGCTCCAAGGGCAGGCAGATTGGTTCACCAGTGTGCTCATAGCAGACCCACACTGAACTCAGAAATGGTGTTAATTAATTGTTAAATGAGAAATATTACATGTGTGAGTTAGGCTAATTGATTTGCAGGATTGTGGTTTACTGCAATTTAAGGCGGCATTCTGGGCATGAATGAAATATTCAGAGCTTGAGATAAAACCCGCAGGGGGAAAAAGGAGCTAGAATATTGTTTTGCATGTACAGGTCTGAATTCCAGGGATTTAAAAGGAAAGCCTTCCACCAGTGCCCCTGCTGCCACAGCCAGGTTGTTAGTAATGAGCTGTGTGAGTTGAAGTGAAAGTCCTGTCTGTGGGCCGGAAGCTAGCAGAGCGGGCATCCAACCTGGCTCTTAGCTCTTGGGGACAGAGGCTTTGCTCTGAATTCCCTGAAATCGTATGATATCAAGGACCAGGAAGGGAGGACTCATAGCTGAAAGAAAGGACAACTCCAAGTGGAAAATGGAAGTTCCTTTTTGAAAAGAAGAGGAATGGCTCTCACCTGCCAAGCCTCTCCCAGCTTGAGTGTGGCCTCTCAGAGTGAGGCCTGCTTCCCTGCAGCCTTTACACCACCCGGAGCTGGCTAGAAATGCTGACACTCAGGCCCTACCCTAGACCTACCTAACTGTCAAAATTTGCATGTTAACAAGCTCCCTTGGGGGATTGCACGCCAGGGAAGTAGGAGAAGCAGGGAGGGGCAGGTGAGCTGTCCATCATTTCAGCAAATCTCCATAGGAACCTAGCTTGGCCACCCTGCTAATGCTGGACACAGTGCACAGATAAGACCTGTGTCTAGTCTCAAAATGCTAGGTATCTGGGAGGAGGATGGCACATCTTGATCACAAAGTGAAATAGACTGATGTCACTGGGGTCATGGGAGAGCTGCGGTCAGTGCACTAGGAGCCCTGCTCTGCAGCAGGTGTCCCCACCTAGGCACACAAGTATTCTTTCCCTTCTTAGTAAGGCAAAGGGGATCAAGGAAGAACTCAGCCTTTCCCAAATACTGTGTGTGTGTGTGTGGGGGGGGAGAAATATCTTTTAATCAAAACTGGTAGGTTGTTCCCTAAAAGTGTGCTGCACCTCTCTTCTGTATTCCTTATCATTCCTGGTACAGAGGTAAAGACAAATCCTTGGAGCTCACAGCCTCATGTGGATGATGGATAAGATGAAGAGTCCAATGGAATGTGAATTGTAGAGAGGTGCTGAGGATCTGTGTTGAATTCTGTACAGGGTGGATCTTGGAAGTCCTCCCAGCAAAGGGAGATGGATTTTTAGCTGAGATATGCAGCTGTTGGCTGGTATAGTTCTATCTCTAACTTTTGTCATTCTTTGTTCCTCTCTGAGCTATAGAGGGTCTTGATAACTCATGCAGTGGACAGGAGGTGCATAGGGAATTGGCAGGATTTATAGACAGGTGAGGGCTCCTATTTTAAGGAACCCACAGGCTTTCACAAATATTTGAGTTTGGTATATGCAACAGTTATTTCAAATGTTGCCAAAGACAGCTTATTTCTGTTGGGTATTGAGACTAAGCTGTGCACAGAGGTGGACAGATAGAGCTGAATGCTACTGATCTCACTAGAGCCAATTAAAGATGTGGAGCTAGTGGGGGCTGTCCTGGGTGTTTAATTTATGGAGTTCCTGCTTGGTACTGAGCTCAGGACAAGATTCGGTGGGGGCATCAAGAGACAATGGAAAACGTGGTCCAGGTACTCTCCAACTTTTAAGTATGGCAGGATCCTGTTTGTCCTTTTAAACAGAGCCAGGCTAAAATCAATTGCTAAAGATGCTAGCCTGGAATAAACAACAGACCATGGCCAACATTCATGCTAACTACTTTTCATAAACAACGGTGTGTGTCACTGATACTGTCCTAGGTGCTTTATCCGTGGCATTTCTAATTAATTAAAAAATCCCCACAGCAGGTTTTATTATCTCTTTTGTACAGGTGAAGAAAAGGAGGCTCTGAAAGCTTGTCATTGGTAGAGCTGGGTCTCCAGCGCAGCTTTGTCACGTGCCAGGTCTGTCTTCTCTCTGTGGAACCATGTGTCTAAATCAGGCCAAGAGAAGCTGGTGGGGTTATAAAGGAAAGTAGATAGTGCTTGTGAGGCTGGATTCGGAGGCCTTTGAGCTGCTGCGGGGGAAATAGGGATTTTCCTAACATCATATGAAAGAGATTGATGCTTCCTTGTTCTTATTCATCAATGAGCAATGGTGCGACTGGTTGCTTCATGAAGTGAAATAAGCCAACCGGAGGGAATGAGGTGGGACTGCTCATCCTCAGAGGCTGCCAGGCTTTGGAAACGTGGAGCAGAAAAAGACAGTGAGCCAGGTTAAAGCTCCTGGGTAGGGCATCTGGAGAGGTAGGGCTCAAAACCTAGGGCCAGACTGGACCGAAATGCTCTGGGGACAGGCAACTCAGAGAGGGAGAAGGAGAGAGAGGGTGAGCCTGGGTGTCTACTGGGCAGTGGGTGCAGAATCCACCTGGGAGAACAAAAGGCAGGCTGCAGCTTGAGGCTTCTCAGTTCCCCGTGGGGGCTTCTGTCCATTCCACTGTGTTCCAAGGTAAGCATTTGCAGGAGTTCTTTACTCCCCCTGAGGTATACTGCCATCAGATCTTGCAGCAAATGATCCAGGGAAACAGCCTGGAAAATGATACCATTCTCCTGTCCTGCATGAACGCAAGTCTACTGAAAGTGCCCTCCAGGATCCAAGGACCTGAAAGTATTGCAGGGGGCAACAGAACAAGCCAGGCTGGGCTCCCAGTCTAGCTGTGTTAGTCAGCTTTTGTTGCTATGACCAAAATACCTGGCAAGAGCAACTTAGGGGAGGAAAGGCTTGCTTTGGGCTCATGGTTTTGGAGGTTCAGTCTCTGGTGAGCTGACTCCGTTGTTCTGATCTGAGGTGAGCAAATCATGGCAGAAGGGCATGGCAGAGGAAAGCTGCTCATCTCTCGTGACAGCTGGGAAGCAGCTAGAGAAGTGGGGAGGTGCTAGGCCCCCAGTGACCTCCTTCCTCCAGACATGCCCCACCTGCCTGCAGTTACCACCCCGTAGTTTATTCAGATTATCAATTCATCAAATGGATTAATCCACTGATGAGGTTACAATTTCCATAAGCCAGGCTTTTCATATCTGGATGCATTAGCTGACACAGGAGTTCCTTGGGGGACAATTTTAGGTGGAAACCATAACAAGCAATGGATTATAACTTTTATGCCCCAGTGCATCCAAATTTGTGTAAAGTATCAGTGTGTTCTAGGAGCTTAGAGGAATGGGGCCAGTATGAGGGGAGGTATGAGGGAGGCTGGAGCCTGAATCTCTCCTATGGGGTCTCCTCTGAGATGCCAGCCTGCTCTTTGATTTCCTGAGACCACCTCTCATAGCAGCGGAGGCGCCTTGTACATCAGGATGCCAGCTGTACTCTTTGTCTTGGACCCTACGGTTTTATCAAGCTCTTCTGTGTGCCTACACCTCAACCCTGCTGCCAACTCAGTGGGTGTTGAATTAAGTAGTTTAGAAGGGACCGGTTTATGTGTTACCCTCAAAGTATTTTGCAGGTATTAAAACTCACCCATCTCCTCTGGTTTCCTAGGGGAGATTCTTTACTGTGAGAATTACAGGTTTCTTTGGGAATCAATGGTGGTGATACCCTTTGGTCCAGGACACTTCAGCCTACCCTCTGATACCCTGTGCAGGCAGCACTGGGTTCTGCTGGCTCCAGCCTGCTGTAATCTAGGATGCTGCAAGGGCAAGACAGTGAAGTGACCTGGGTTGCTCCAGGTTAGGCTTAATGGCTAGCCGACGGTGGGAAAACAGGCCAGCCCCAGTCTTCCATTGTCTGTTGGGGACTCAGATTGGCAAATGCACACAGAAGCGTTCTTCCTCCAGAACCATGTGCTCTTCAAAGAAGCTATGCTCACACAATCATCTCCTTTGGGTGGGACAGAGATGAGGTAGGAATTTGGAGCAGCGAAAGCATTTCTTCTCACAATCCGAAGACTCTGATTTTCAGTGGGCTCCTGCGCCAATCACCACACCCAACTCACTGTGATCCTGAAGGATGGGCTGTTGCTTCTGAAAGAGCTCAGATTCTTGACCCAGGGCCCTCTGGATTCCTGACAGCTGCAGGCTCCTGCCCTGGATTTTCTTCAGGGTCCTCGCTTTTAACTTGTTTCTGAATTAAGATTAAGAAAAAAAAAAAAAAGAAAGAAATTAAAAAACAAAATCTTGCTGCTTCCTCTTTGGTATGTTGGAAATGGCTTTTGAATACTTAGAGCCTGATTTCCCTGCAGGGTTCAGGGACTTTTTTTTTTTTTTTAACTTTTATTTATTTATTTATTTTTTATTTGATAGACATGGTCTTACAATTAGGAGGGGTTCATCATCAAACAATCAAGAACAGCAGTGTAATGACAGAACAAGCCAATACTGGTGCCAGATCATGGTTTTCCCCCTTGGGTTCCCAATGGTTCCATGCTTCACTTTACTTAAACCCCAAGTTAATTGGGCTTCTTGTGGGTTCAGAGACTTTTTACTTTATTCGCACACCTTCCGGGGGCGGGGGGTTACTGTGATGGCCGAAGGCTGACACTCTTTTTTGACTGCTGTGGGATGAGACCCCGTGAGGTCCCAAGCTTAATCAGAGCCAGGCCTGGTCTAGAACCCACTATGTTCTCTGTCTCACCAGCTGGTGGCTCTGATTTGAGGTGCCTGGAGCCTGGTGGGGTTTCAGTCCTTCCAGGGCAGCCCCACTGTTGAGATTTAAGAGAGCTGAGTTTGAATATTGAGCCACATATTGGGGTGGGGGACGGTTTCTAGGCAATTCTTTGTAATGAGATGTGTCTGGGATGACTTTGAAAAAGAAATGCCCTAAAGAATTGGTGTGTTAATGTGGCTACATGCCAAGCAATAAAAGTGTCTCCACATTTCCAAATACCTGACTACCTGATTTTTCCAGTTTGGGGATAGAAATGGAAGACTAACTTTTGTCAGACAGTAAAATCTAATTAATTCAGACGAGCTAAGTAAATTAGAGCAGAGGCATTCACTGCGTACTAGGCAGCCACTAAAATGATACTGTAGCATATTTAATGGCATGGAGAAAAGTTCATGCTTTATTAAGTGTAAAAAGCAGGTTACAAAAGAGTAGGTGCAGAATTATCCTATTTGCTTGAAATGTAAAAGGAAGTTTAGAAAAGACTGACAAGCCGATATCAAAATGTTAACCGTGGGTCTTTCTGGGAGTTTGGCCTGTAGGTGATTATTTTTTGTTGTTTTTATATATTGATGCTATTTTTAGGATACAGATCATAGTTTTCAAATAAAAGGAGAAAAGTCAGTAAGTGTGCTGGATGTAAAGATTAGACCTAAGGAAAAGACAAAGTAGATACTTTGAAATGATTTAAAATTATGTTGGACCAGTTATTTATGCTAACAGATGAAGAAAACGAGGATCAGCAGAATGGGAATAGCTTCATCTGTTACACAGGTGTGTTGTGATTATGAAATGAGAAGACACTTTGTTAAGAATCTCAGACCACAGTATTTTTAACGCTCTCCAGGTAGTTTTAATATATAGAAAGTATTGAAAACCAACCGTTCAGGAATATGCATGAACCATCAAGAAAGAACCCCACCAGAAAAGGAAAAAGAATCTGGGGTGGTGCCTCCCACATAGTAGGTGCTCAGAAAATGGTGAGCCATCTTGTTTTTGGAAGCAGTGTTTTCCTTCTGGTTACATTAAAATCCCTACATTCTGAAGCAAGTGGGGAAAGGAAACCACTTTAAATTCATCCCTCTTGGATGAGCTGTGTTGGTTTATAAAGGTTCTATCCGGTGGCCTGAGAGATTGGTCCCCACTTTGAAACTCGTTCTTTTTAAAATGAAAACAGCACAGAATTCTAGACTGGCCTGTTGGAGGTTTGCTCCTGAATGAGGGAAGGGTTCCTCAGGGTCTGTCTGCTCACAGAGGATGCCTATGCTTGGGAACAGAGCAAACCTTCCTGTTCCTTTCTAATAGAAGCCAAATTGATTTTAAAGCTTGTATCTTACCTGTTTCTATGGGAGGAAGTATTTTTTCTCATTTTCAGCGTCACTGTTTCTCATTTCCTGGGTTGCTTTTGCAATATTTCATGGTCATTATTCAGTAGAAAATAGCCAGTAAATATTCCCTAAGTTATTAATTCATTAATAAACCCATTAAACTCTTGCTGCGTTGTGATGATTAATGGCAGAGGCGTATCCTCTGCTGCACCTGTCACTCTCAAATGCGCATTCCCACCCTCGATGACACAGCTATAGATTTTTGTGCAAATTCTCCTTTGTCACAGAAAGAAAGCACTGTGGAGCCTGGCTCATCAAAGGCATGTTGCTGTTTTGGTGATTAATGATTCTGGTATGTTGGTCTACCCTACGTTCTTCAAAACAATTATTTCAACTGTAATCTCCCATGGGGAATTGCTTCTTAAGGTTAATAAATCAGTAGACAATATAAAATTCTTAAATGAAGATGACTCTAGTGTGGTTCTACCTGGGTGCCATTATGCCATGGTGTTAATAATTGCAACAAAGTTGGCTTGCTGAGAAGCTCGATGCAAAGCCACGAATGGAGACTAATATCTGCAGAAACCTCTTATGCCAGGCAATGTATAGGCACTTCATCTACTTCCCTCATTTAATCCTTATGAGAATTGTTTTGAGGAAGGTGATGTCACTTTCATTGTACAGGACCAGCTCAGAGAGGTTCTGTAACTTGTCTGAGACACACAGTTAATGAAGGTTACAAGCTAAAATTAAAGCCAGGACCTTGGCTCTAGAAATTTATGCAGTTTTTAGGCTTTTGTGCCTCCAAGGTTATGGCAGGAACAGGCAGGTGTTTTCATGTGAGGGTTTCTTAATGACTGGATTTGTGACAGGTATGTGTGAGAAGGGACATTGAACAACACGTATTTATAAAGCACCTGCAGTGTGTTCTGGGAAGGCAGGACCTATAATTTGTGGGGAGGTTCCCTGTTTGAGTACCTTGGCAGGCGTGGTGATGTAGATGCTTCACGCGAGTTTCCTTATTTAATCTTTGTGATAATCCTGTGTGATAAGTGTCTGCAGCCTTAACTCATCGCTCAGTGAAGATAAAAATGCTCAAAAACACACAGATCTAAAGTATCAGAACCGGAATTTAGACTCATTTTTGAGCTGTTATAAATAAATAATTACAGTGAGTGAGAATCAGTGATGGAGGATTAGTGTATTTAGTCAACACTGGTGTTGTGTTTACTGCTTCTCCCCAGGGGAAAGAATAATAGCTGCAGGCTGAGAAGGGGGGGGGCATTGGGAAGAGATGTTTGCCTTGGTGGTTAGGAGGGAGCTGAGCTGCTGGAGGAGTGGCTGATGAGTGCAGAGCCCTGGAGGCCTGTCTGGGATGACAGGAGGAGGGACATGGCGCTGGCACCCTGAGTGGGGATTCTGGCAGCTCCTTGCCCTTCTCCCTTCTCATGCCCTCTTCCTGTGGGCTCCCTGCTTCCTGCCTCTGTGCCAGCAGCATGGTGGGAAAGCTTTCCTGCTAGGAGTCTGAGTGTTGCGGAGGAGAAAAAGGCAGATGGCAATGGAGTAGGTGTCCTTCACTCCTTCCTGAAGATCTTTCTCCTTTCGGATGACTCCCCTCCCCACCGCAAAAAAAAAAAAAAAAAAAAAAAAAATGGAATTGAATTTTTTTGGAGGGGTCTGATATAGAAGTAATTCTGATGTTTTAAGAATCAAACTCTTCAGAAAAACACAAAGAAATTAAACAAAATCTATAGTCTTACCAACTGGATAGAACTACACTGAAAATGTTATGTATGTTTCAACAGTTATTTTTAGTGCATATATGTACACAGCTCTTGCTGTCTGTTCCTGGGTGCAGTGCTGGTTCACAGTCTTGTTCCCTTAGCCCTCTGTCACCAGCACATACCAGTACATTCAGGTATATAGCACTGTTCTAATGGCTGCCCAGTGCTCCGTGCAATGTATAAGCTTTCTTCTTTGTATGGTCTATTGGTTAGGGTCCAGGGAAGAAAACAGGAACCCCTTTAGGAGTTTTTATTGGAGAAAATTTAACCCAGGGACTTGGCTGTAGAAGATGGAAGAGTGGAGAGCAGCAGGAATCTGCTGCCTGTCTTGGTCTGGTCCAGAACTGGAGGGGATGTCAGAGATCAGGCCTTCTGGTGGGGAGCTAGAACCCTGGCAGGGCTGTCCAGCCAGAGCTGGGACACTGGGGTTCTGTCCACACAGGCCGGGGTGGTGGAAAGGCTGCAGTTATTATAGCTGAGATGTCACTCAAGGGGGAGGATGAACCTCCCCCACCCAGCTTCTCCAAGTTTCCCATCCTCTAACGTCCTATCTGGCCTCCCACTGGATGAAATGCCTTGCTGTAAGTGGAGATCAAAGGAGAGGAGATAGGGAAGAGCCCTTACCTAGAGTGTACAGGCAAATGACTAGCACATTTGGGAATCAGGTGACTTAGTCTAAAGGCTTTTATGTGTCTGAAAAAACAAGGACAGATTAACCACATGATATCTCTTTAGCAGTATTGTTATGCCCTGAACTGGCTTAAGTCCAGGTAGCAATGCAAAGAACTGCCAGACGCAAGCCCTGCTCGGTAGCAGGTTTGCTGAGCATCTATTAACTGCCAGACACTGTGCTCAGCCCTGTGTGTACATCCTTAACTTCATCTTCCTAGCTAGTTGCACCACATTCCATTTCTTTTTTTTTTTTAAAGAAAGAAGGACAGTGAGAGAGAGTGTATCAATTTTTATTGAGTTTTTCACATGGCTTTCGTTGCTCTGACACTTAGTTGTGTACGAGGGTGGCTGGGGTTTGAACCCATGTACTTGCACGTGCCAGGCAAGCGCCGTAACCACTTAGCCACCGCTCCAACCCCCATTCCATTTCTTTTTAACATTTGCCTCCTTTTGCCGTTAATAGGAATCCTTGCTTCATTCTATGCAGAATATGTTCCTGGAAATGCAAGTGCTCAGTGAATCAGCACTCTGGAAGGACAAGCTACCTGAGACTTCAAATGCTGGCAGTCACCCTTCTGAGCACGCTCCCAAGGCCATGCCAGATGTCTATCCATGCTTAATTCTACTCCCCATTTCTGTGCAGTAGTCCACTTGTGCGGTAGAGGTTGCTATGATGTTCTAGGTCAGCAGTGTGGGCGCTCATCCCTCAAGGTCAGTGTATGCATCTTAGAGGTTTTCATCTGGAAAACTTAGATTTTAGCATCGCTTGGCAGGTCCTTTGCTGTACACCCTTTACAAACCATTGTGGCTGATACCGATAGGGAGTAATATGGTGGACCAGGACACAAACAAAATGGTGAGAAGAGAGGCCACAGCAGAGTGATCAGACAACTCTGGAGAGAGAGTCACAGGGCCTTCTCTAGCTGAGAGTCTTGGCTGCTCTGTCTCTTCTTCCTGGCTGGGGCACAAGTAGTTTTCAGGGAAAAGTAGACACATGTTAAAACTGTACTGCGGTGGCTCGAGTATATGTATGTTTTTGGTTGTTAAGGAAAGATTGTGGAGTCGGTGGTTAAGTGGTGTGCTCTCACATCAGCAAAGGCCGGCTTCCCCACCAGGCTTCAAGCGCAAGTGCCATGTCTTCCTGTCTGCTTTGCTCATGAGTGTCTCTCTAGCATAGTCCACAGAAACTGAGCAGCATTTCTCTGGGACGAGATACAAAGACTGCCACATAAATTACCCTTATTTTACAGCCAAAGAAATTAAGGCTCAAAAGAGGTTGGACAACAACCACCAAATGATAGAGGTATTTAATGTTGGGCTCTGTCTTGACACCCACGTGGGCGTGCCTGAGGATTCTGTGTGTGCACAATGCATTCTAAGGTCTTGGATTTTTCAAGGGGAGCAGAGGTCCATCCTTAACTCAAGCATGTATGGATTCAGTTTTTGTGGGGCCTAAAGCTTGTGCAAATGTAGGTGCCTTTCATTATTAAAACACCATGGAATTATCTACAGACTGAGAAGTGCAGTTATTTGTACTGTAAGATGAGAAAATAAATAATCACAAAATTACATATTTTTAAAAGCTTAGATATATTACCAACCTGATCCAGTTCAGAAAATAACAGATTTACATTGTAAATTATCTGCCTAACATCACCTTTACAATAAATTTACCCTATCTGTTTTTTGGCCACATGTTCTTTGATTTTTTTTTTTTAAGAGAGAGAGGGACAGTGAGAGAGAAAAAGAAAATCAATATTATTAGTTTTTCATGTGGCCTTCGTTGCTCCATCACTTTGTTGTGTATGTGGCGCTGAGGTTCGAACCCATGTCCTCGTGCTTGCCAGGCAAGTGCTCGAATCGCTGAGCTACCGCTCCAGCTCTGATTGCCTCTTTATATGACGTCAGTTTTGTAGTATTCTCTACAGAGAGATTAGAAAGATCATTCAGTCATTCCTCTAGCTTGGCCGAGGAAATTTGTTTTTTAATTTTGATAATTGGATGCACAAAACACACAACTTCCAACATAGATGTCCTCGACTCACTGAATGTACTGCTATGCCTCTGGAGCTCCAAGTTCTGATTATTTCTATGTCTTGTGATGCCCACCAAGAAATAAAGAACAGAGTGCAAGCACGTATTAATAGCGGTGTGCTGTATTTCCTAGGATACTGATGCAGGGAGGGAATTTCCATTCTGAGCAGGTATTGGTGTGCACCAAGCTCCTGGCCTCCGTTTCTTGAGTTTGATTACTGGAGGATTCTTCCACAGTGTAGATTCTGACTCTGGATGATTCCACAATTGTTCTTTCTCCCCATCTATATACTTCCAGGTCAGGGCACTGTAAGAGTATCATTCCTCTCATCATAGGACTTCTAGCTTTGTCCTCATGTTACCATGGCTCCAGATGAATAGGAATGCTCCTGGGTGCATTCCCATACCATGATGGCTAGCAGTCATTTTAACTTCACACAGAGGGAAAGAGACAGAGGCACTAACTGATGGTGGTTAAAAAAAACAAAGCAAAACAAAATTACTTTTTTTTGTTAACAAACTTACTTTTACACATTTTGTGCAAGTATATATCCATGTGAGCATCCTAGTTTCTGTTTGTTTTTTTCTTTCAGTACTGGGGATTGAAACCAGAAACACTCTACATTCCTAGTCTTTCTAATTTATTTAGAGACAATCTCAGTTAAGTTGCTAAGGCTGGTTTTGAACTTGAGATACTACTGTGTGAGCTTTCTGAGTTACAGGGGGTACATGCATGTGTCACTGTACCTGGCTTCTTCTGGGGTCTTAGAGGGAGTGTGCATAAGGAAGGTCTTGAGGTTTTATTAACTTCACGGCATCCTGTCCCTGAGCCCAGGGGGAACTCCAGGTCCCTTAGGCCACTTTGTCTGAAGAACTTTTCACAGAGCAACCGGGTTTGAATTAGGCATTGAGGGGATGGTACTGGGCAGCCTAGGATGAGGAAGTGTGTATTTTTATGGTGGAGGCCATAACTCAATGGTCAGTAAGCTTCAGGGACAAAGAGGAGGAGTAGGAGAAACGATGGGAATGGCTAAACCTGTCTATGTCCCTAATGCTAGTAGTCAGTGGTGGTTCCTGTGTCCAGGTTCTATGCTAATGGCCTAGCTGCTGCTTTGTCAGTAGACCTCTCTGTCATGCACTGAGCTGTGACCTCCAGAGAGACTTACTCAAGTTTTAATCCTGATTCCTATGAATATGATGAGCTGCTTTGGAAATAGAATTTGCAAATATGATTAAGTTGACATCACCAGTGTGGGCCTGGACCCAATCTGATGGGTATCACAAACACAGAGAGGAGACACCCTGAAGTGGAGATTGAAGTGCTACCGTTGAGCTAAGGAACACCAGTGATCACCATCAGTCTCTAGAAGATTGGGGGAGGCAAGGAAGGATTCTCCCTGAAGGTTTCAGAGGGACCCTGCTCCTGCCAATACTATGATTTTGGACTTGTAGTCTCCTAAGCTGTGAAGCAAAATGTTTGTGTTTTAAGCCACTCCACTCATGGTACATTGTGACAGCAGTCCCAGGAAACCCATAGAATCCCCAGCAACCACATAAGGTTGATTAAATCACAGGTCTTATTGGAAGAGGAAGAGGCTGGGGCAGATCAAGTTGGTTTTTGAGGTCACACAGCTACCTGTGGTGGAACCTGGTCTGCATCTCTCCCTCCTCTAGGGAGATCTGGCATCCTGGTGGTCTTCACTCAGCACAGAGATTGCTGGCTTGGAGCAGCATGTGGTCCCTGTTCCTCTGCTGACCCAACCAACCTTCCCTGCTTGCCTGTCAGGGTGGGAGCTGTCTTTCTTACCAACCCAGCTAGTTCCCGGTATCAGAGACCTCACCATGTGCCTTCTGTGGGACAAATTACCTCCAGCTATAAAAGTCCTGCTCCTGACTGACCCACAGTTGGCAGCTTCTGTCCCCTGATCCTGCACATTGAGGTTTACATCTTGATGGTCATATTTTAAACTGCTGAACTTACTTAGC